>JACEEZ010002663.1:21529-39919 GCA_016584305.1 Chionoecetes opilio
CGAGAGTCGACCCCAATTGTAACGGACTAAAAGGGGGAAGTGGTCCGTTAAAGCCAATTGTCCGTTAGAGGGAGGGTATTTTCCAAGGGTGTGAAAATATAGGAAAAACACAGGAAAAATTGTGAAATAAATGAGAAATAATCACAAAACACAACCAGACCGTGTAGCTATGTTGGGAGGTAAACAGTGACTGGCGCTACATCAGGGATTGGCACACTCGCCCACGACTGTTCGGAACTGGTATTAGGAGAGGTAGTAAGTATCCAGGCTCGCTCATTACTGCTTGGTATGCTATGACATATCATTATTATATTTATTATTATAATCACCCCAAAATGAGATAAAAAGGAAGAAAAAGTCTCCCGTAAAGTGATGAGTTATCCCTAAAATGTTGGTGTTTCTTCTCACGTCTGGCTAGTGAAAGGTAAACATGTGATCACAACTAAAGAAAAAAGGAAAAGAAAGAAAGTAAAGAAAGGGCTACAGAGTGGCAAAGAAGGAGATATGTGTCAAGCTCGAGCTCGAGCTTGACAGACCTACAAAGTGATCCTAAGCAGAAGAGGTTTCAAGAAGAAGAAGCACAACAAGCCAGACACAGGCTGTGACTGTCAAAGTTATAGCTTATTATCATGACTATTGCTCATTATTATATATATTATATGGTTGTGATGAGCTGTTCTATACACGTGTCACTATTTAGGACAGTGTAGCACCGTGTGTTACCTTAAATAAGGGTGATTTAAGGGCCCGTACCGAGAGTCAAGATGAAGGGCGAGCGACGACCTTCGTCGACTGAGGAAGGGTACCATAAAAGGGATGTTTTTCGGAACGAAGAGCAGCGACGAAGGTCGGCACGAAGACACGGGGTACCCCCTTGTCTTCGTGCCGACCTTCGTCGCTGCTCTTCGTTCCGAAAAACATCCCTTTTATGGTACCCTTCCTCAGTCGACGAAGGTTGTCACTCGCCCTTCATCATGACTCGGTACGGTCCAAGGTGTTGAGGTGACAGGGAGACAGTCTTGCAGCGACCACCCCATAACACTAATAATCACTATTTTAAACAATACACACCTTCTACCATTAAATCACTAGCAACACAGGCTCCTTCCTTATATAGGGAGGTCCCGTTATACGAGAATCCGATGATACGAGATGTGTAAATTAGGGTTTATATTCAATATACGAGATCGAAAATCCAATGATAGGACATTCAAACTGGGGTGAGTAAAATTATCAAGTTCAAAATGCACGCCCTACCACTCCCAGGCTGGACAAAGGGGGATTTGGTTGACCACAGTGAGGTCTCCCCTAGCAAGCCGTGACCTGAAGGGTAATTAAGCATATGGTACGGCCTGACATTTAGGGTTAATAAGCAGGTGTGAGGCCCCAACCTTGGGACCGCAGTCAGGTCACCCCTAGCAAGGTGTGACCTGAAGGGTAATTAAGCATATGGCGCGGCCTGACCTTTAGGGATAATTAGCAGGTGTTCTGCCCCAACCTTGGGACCGCTACACTACCTTATCTTGTATCACGCGGCGTCCCCTACATTACAACGTCTTTTTTGCTTGTTATGCATGTTTTATTTTTAATTAATGTGCAGTTATGTTATTTTGTGTGCTATTTTCTCTTTCAGAATGCTTTTTCTACAGAATAGGTAGTACAGTGTGGGTAATATAGACGCTGTGTGTTTGTTGTGTTTGCTATAGTTTATTTTAGCTTGAAAAACATGTCTTTATTGATGGGGTCCTGGAACCAAACCTATATTT
This sequence comes from Chionoecetes opilio, assembly GCA_016584305.1. Classification (NCBI taxonomy): domain Eukaryota; kingdom Metazoa; phylum Arthropoda; class Malacostraca; order Decapoda; family Majidae; genus Chionoecetes; species Chionoecetes opilio. The sequence continues at coordinate 23,296 of JACEEZ010002663.1, forward strand.
TACCATTAGTTATGTGTTTCGTTATACGAGATTTCGCTTTACGAGTATGCCAGGTGGAACCTAACTGCTTGTATCTTCGGGACCTCCCTGTATATCTTAATATCTGATACATCAAAACTGCTTAAAACCCAAGCATTCCAAAATATAATGAGAAAAGAATAAATGATGTTGAGTTGACAATTTGAGCGGCGATAAGCAGTCTGGCATGCCATTCTTGCCCGCAAATTTGGCACGCAAATGGAGTCCGTTAAATCCGAAGTCCGTTAAACTGAGGTCCGTTAAATCGATGGTCGACTGTACTTATTATTATTATCATTATTATTATCAAAATGTATTTGATTATCTTGTCTGTGGGTATATTTAACTCCCATATGGTATTATGGAGGAGGAAGATTTTATTGTTTCGTAATTTTCATTCATAATTTACACTGTGGCTCCATCAGCACTGCTTTTCTGCCAAGTTTGAAGAAACTGGCTCTTCTCGAATTCTGGGTTGCCGACCTCTGAGTGCTAGAGGCAATGACTTCACTATTGCTGCTAGCCAGTCCGCTATCCTGGGCGAGATATATCCTTCCTACAGTTATGTAAAGCTGACTCTCGAAATCAGTGAGTATGAACAGGTGATGTAAGTGGAAGGGGTGTAAGTACCTACAGTTATGTATCTTTCTGGATCTGATCTAGCCCCTGGCTGATTGCACCACCGAGTAGTATAGACCACAGTGTAGTGGGCAGTGGGATTGCCACATTTATTTTATTGTTATTTTTTTTTTTTCCAGTGGACAGTACAAGAGTGAGACGGCAGAGAATGTCCGCAATCGGCAGAAGTCTGGCCCCAAGATGGTCAATACGAACCCTCTGGATTCTCTGGATTTCCAAAGCTCAGAATTCAGAGGCAAGGGATTTTTTCTGATGTAATGTTTTGTACATTTTTCTGTGTTGACAGCTTATAAGGCATTATTATTGCAACAGATGAACTGGCCTAGGGAAAAGAAGAGAAAGGAAAAAAGAAAAAGTGCCTTTGTGTTGTAATAGTCTGCATGCTTTGCTCTCAGTAAGAGGTTGGAGGTTAAGGTCCTACCTTGACTGGGCAGAAACAGTTTGGACTTGTTTCTTTTCCTGCCATGCTCTGTGTATGCATTGTGTGCATTCATCTTGTTGTATTTACTACAGTCGACGCAAAAATACTTAGGACGCAAAAAAACTTAGGACGGGAATAACGTCCTAAGCTTTTTTGTCAATTTCGGTGGGAGCGATTTATTTTGTTTACATTTTTTGTATATCTGGCAGTGTACTAGGCTGTCTGCTGTAGATTCCTCGCTTCTGCCGCTCAGAAAAACTTCAAAGAAGATTGATCAACTGCTCAAAAGGATTGTTGACATCAACAATCCTTTTGAGCAGTTGATCAGTCTTCTTTGAAGTTTTACTTGGTCGCCCTGACCCTTTCTTCCAAGCTAAAGCAGTCTCTAACTCACCATCTGGCGCCCGCCTGCACCAGACCGAGATGGTGTGTTTGGAGACACACATCTCCCTCGCTATCTGGCCATGGTTTTCCTACCTCGATACAAGGTTACTATATGTGTCTCCTTCACAATGGATAGGGATTTCCCCGGCATAATGCTTTAGTAGACCTGGAGGAGGCGGTAGAGGATGGAGGGGCGAAAGAGGGTGTAGGAAGGTGGCAGAACCAAACACAACAGCCTCTTTCTATGATGAGTTTGGAAGATACTGAGCGGGCAGCAGCGAGGAATCAGCAGACAGCTGAACAGCAGACAGCCTAGTACACTGCCAGATATACAAAACCGTTAAAAAATTTAATCGCTCCCACCGAAATTGGCCAAAAAGCTTAGGACGTTATTCCCGACCTAAGTTTTTTTGCTTCCTAAGATTTTTTGCGCCAACTGTAGATCGGATATAAACATGGGCTTATGTAACCTATAACCAAAGCAAAATGGAAAAAAAAAATAAAGCTCAAAACACTGGTGGGAGTAGCCATTAGCATTAGGTGTATGTGTGGATGTGACTCACCCCCTTCCCTGTCACCATTAGCTTGAGTGGGGTGACTGATCACTCAACTGTGCCTGCAGATCAATACTTTACCTGTAGGCAGGGACTGGCTGTGACCCAGCTGTGTATATACCTAGTGATTGCATACAGGACACGAGCACAGGGCCCTTAACCCTTCGCGCCCAGATCTTTACTTTGCTATAAAAAATTGTATGTCGTCGATCCATAAAATTACGAAAAGTACCTGAATATACCAGATTAGTTAGTCAACAAGGATACTAAACAGGTCATATCTAAAAAATATTGCTTATATTTACTAAAAATTGTCTAATGGTAGCCAAATTACAATGGAAATTACGTTCTGGGTCTCAAGGGATTAATACTAACCTATCTTATCCTAACCTAACCTAACCTAGGTAAATACACACACACAGGTAAAGTACCCCGAGATTGGAAGAGAGCAAATATAGTCCCAATTCATAAGGGAGGGAATAAGGAAGACCCATTCCATTATAGGCCTGTATCAATAGTCAGTGTTGTTGCAGAAATTTGTGAGAGAATTAAAAAATAACAGATGGATGAAACACCTTGAAGAAACAGATACTATTACAGATCGACAATTTGGTTTTAGGAAAGGCAGGTCTTGCACTACAAACCTACTAAGTTTCTACTCAAGAGTATACAGATTTAATTTGGCTTGGATGGTGTATTTTTCCTTTTTCAGCATGTTTTACAGTATACTTAACCTTGACAATTACCTTCTTTGCCACACCCAGATGGAGTCAACAAACTGGCCGGTCAGCTTGGCGTCACACAGCACCCTGACCACCTGGTGACCCTCAAGGGCATCAGTAAATTGATCACATCCAGGCTCTCTGCAGAGGCTATGCAGAGTCCAGGCGAAGTGATTCATCAGGTTAGTTCGCCTCACTGAAAATTGCATTTGGCCTTATAGGATGCAGGTTTGATGACTGTTTAATGAAGTGATTAATTCTCACACAGTTAAACAAAGTTAACTCTTTAATAACACACACCAGGAATTGGGGCCGAATGCTTGCTACTACGTTTGTACGTATATCATTGCACTTCATTGATAGGAATAGTGTGCTGTTTTTTTTTACTATACTTTATCAGTAGTATTGTAGTTTAGGGGTTAGTGTGCTTGGCTCAGTTGAGAGAACCAGGGTTAAAATTGATGGCTGTAGACCATTTGGCCGTCTCTTCATGTTGTAGCCCTTGTTCAAGTAGCAAAGAACAGAAACCGGACATAAATCAAAGAGTTTGTGACCTTGCGGAATGGGAAAAGAAAAGCAGAAGATTAGCAATCCTGTCCTTTATGTGGGTTTCTGTGTGTTTACCATGTTGTAATATACAGGAAATTAGTTACACTTGTGGGTTTCGGTCTCCATGTCTCAATTGGTCAATCATAGGTTTTCAAATCTTGAATACTTTAAGCATTTACTATTTCATATTCCAGGTTATTCCACATACTAATACACCGATAGGGAAAACTGCACTTCTTAACGTCCTTAAAGCATCTTGTCTTCTTCAGTTTCTATCACTTCCTCTTGTGGCTCCCATGTCTTACATACATGTCTTTCTTTATCAATTCTTTCCAATTCCACCATAACTTTATGCACTGCATTCAAGTCTTCTTTTGTTGTTTCCTTCAATGACAGCAAACCTAATTTCTCTAACCTATCCCATGACCTTGCTAAGACAATCAGTAACGTGAAAAAAAAAAAAAGCAGCACATGATTTTTGTTCGTAAGAACGTAGTATCTCAACTAATGTAATGGGTCTTCATGGGAAAATAGGATTTATTTAACGCATTTTTGCTAAACGCATAGAATTTCTAGTGACATAACTCATGCGTTAAACAAGGGATGAGTTTTATTGGTGTAGAACTGTTCCCTGTGGTACTCCGCTAGTCATTTCCCTCCATTTCAATTTCTCGTCTCTAACCACTGTTCTCATTTCTCTCCCTTTAGGTAGTCTTCCATCCATATCTTAATTGTTCCCTTCAGTACACACAGACACACACACTGCACGCACACCCTGTGTAAATACATGGCGGCGCTGACAGGCCCTTCAATATTTTGACCTTTTTTAAGTACAAGTGCCATTTTATTGATCTAAAGTGGTTCCAAGAGTGATTTATGTGCTACAGCACCCATCAAGATGTAAAGATGGGGGCATACGCTATGCTGCGCGTGGCCTCGGTGCTCATCTCCGTCGCATTAGCCTTTGAGCCTGTGGTGGGTGACAACCCGCTACCCCGGGACACAGGGCTAGTGTACATCCGGGTTACCACAGTTACCTTCCCCAGGTTTCCCCGGGTACCCATTTATTGACCATCCCCAAAAAGGAAGGATGAACAGCTGCTTGGGCTGGCCGCCGACTTGCCTTGGCCCCGGATTTGAACCTGGGCCCGCAGATTCGTAGCTAGCCACTACACCACGGAGGCGACATCAAGATCAGTGGGCTTGAACTCCTGCTGGTCTGGCAGGGTTTTAGGGATTTGACTCAGAGGACAGACAGCTGGCTGAAAGGTTGGGCTGGAGAATAATAATAGAACTGAAAGAGCAGTAGAAACACTGCTTCAGAGAATGAAGAATATGGAGGAAGTGGCTGGCGAACTGAGAGCAGAGTATCATGAACTTACGAGACAGCAAGTAGAAAGTTTAAGGAAAACCGTGAGGTTATGAAAGTGTTGAGGGTTGAAAACATGAGTTTGAAGGAAAGCTGGAAAACTTTAATAAAGGAAATGCAGAAGAATGAAGCCATAGTGAAGGGCAGCGTGGAGGATTTGAAAGAGATGAAGGGGCACCGAGAGTGCAAGAAGCAAAAAGAATATAAGGTAAATTTCAGGGACATTTTGGAAATTAGGTCAAGGAAAAAGTAGTACTAAAGGTTGTACAAAAAAGGAAAATTTGGTTACAGACACAGTTGAACAAGAAAAAAATGTATTGTACTTTATAGGGTGAAGAAGAAGTGATGCCCATCCGTCACAGAGTAAAGAAGAGAAAAAGGGTGGTACAAGAAATAATTGAGTAAGTCCAAAAGAATAATGCAGGATCGGGAAATCAAAGAATGTATACATTGGGTAAATTTAAAGGAGAAGTGAGATCCATGAAGATCAATTCCAGTCATAAACAGCAGCAGAAAATATCTTAGCATGTCATGGAAACTTATGAAGGAAGAAGGTTTCAAGAATACATGGATTAGGAAGGATTTGAATGAAGAAGAAAGAAAGCTAAAGTGAATGAAGCAGGGAAGTAAAGGAAAAAAACGCATCAAGAATAGAAGAGAAGAAGTTTTATTGAGAGTCAAGGTGTCATATAATTATGTACTTATGTAATGGGTTCACATAAACATTGTTAGAGGTAAATGACCACCTACAGTACCCTCCCAAGTTTCATGCTATGCGAGTTTTGCGATCCTCCAGTTTCACGTTGAGTCCTAAATTCTTACCATCCCGACTTTCGCGCATTATCTTCCTGAGTTTCGCGCTGCTTCGTACACGTTTTTTTTTTTTTTTTTTTTTTTTTTTTTTGTGTGTGTTGTGTGTGTGTGTGCCTATAGTGCCGTTTGTCAGTGACCTCCAGGAGTGGGATGGTAGGCCCTGTACTCGAGGGCTGTAATGGTTGGCCCTCGCCTGTGGTGGCGCAAGCAGGATTTTTATAAGAGTTAATGGGCTGCATTAGTAGAAGCGAAATTGGATTAGCTTTCCTTTGATATACACACAAACCTTGATTTCCCGAACCTCCATTTCCCGGATATCGGATTTGTCGGACAAAATCCGAGGTCCGGGGATATGTCAGAGTCTCGGACTTTTTTTTTAACGTTGAAATGCCTGCTCCTGTTCATAAATTGACAAAGTTGTTCGGCGGTCCGAGCCTCTCCTGTCACCCCTGGTCAGTGTCCACAACTCCCGCCAGGTGGCAGCATGCTCAGGGGTCGTATTGTTTAAATTTGGGCACACTATACTCACGGTTCACCTGCACTGCCTCCGTCAGTCCCCTGACTCCCACTGCCCCTGGTGCAGGAACATCTCTGAGACTATTGAGCACTTTCTGCTGCCTCCCGCCAGGTGGCAGCATGTTCAGCGTCGTATTGTTTACATTTGGGCACACGACACTCACGGTTTTACCTGCACAGCCTCCATTAGTCCCCTGACCCCCACTGCCCCTGGTGCAGGAACGTCTCTTGAGACTATTGAACACTTTCTGCTGCCTCCCGCCGGTGGGAGCATGCTCAGCGGTCGTATTGTTTACATTTGGGCACACGACACTCAAGGTTCACCTGCACCTCCTCCGTTAGTCCCCTGACCCCCACTGCCCCTGGTGCAGGAACGTCTCTTGAGACTATTGAATACTTTCTGCTGCCTCCCGCCAGGTGGCAGCATGCTCAGCGGTCGTATTTTTTACATTTGGGCACACAACACTCACGGTTCACCTGCACCGCCTCCGTTAGTCCCCTGACCCCCACTGCCCCTGGTGCAGGAACGTCTCTTGAGACTATTGAACACTTTCTGCTGCCTCCCGCCAGGTGGCAGTATGCTCAGCGGACGTAAAAGTCCGCGGCGGGGTAGTTGATATTGGCGGTTGCCGGACAGTAAATACTAGAGCAGGATAAACGTCCGGGGTGGGTAATGGCATCGGACTTTTGCGGTTCCCGGACCAGTGCTCCCCCCTATTAGTCCGGGAAAACGAGGTTTGTGTGTATTTCATTTTCTGATTAATGAATTAGCACCATGCAGAAATTTGCATTAACTAAATAAATATCATCATCAATCGGGTATAAGCAAGCGCGCCACCCTCAGTACTCACTGATTGTGTAAGCGACTAGGCAAGGCTTCTCCGACGGCCTCCGCTCCCGCACACCACAGTCACCGTTCCTCTCATGCACACAGTAGTAGCTATCATTATTATTACTACGTTTGCAGTGCTTAAGCTGTGTATTCAAATGCAGTGCGAATTGACTAGTCCTTAAGAATTGTAGACATGGTAGAGTGATTGAATATACTTTTCAAACTCACAAGGTAGTGGTGTATATCACTGGCGTAATAAGTCTGGAAGATCGCCACCAAGTCGTGATGTCCTTCCATTTGTGCCGCGGTAATGTTATATGGATCTATATTCCCTATTTCCTTACATTTTTCAATGTAACGAGGAATAGATCCAGAGTCCAACATCCAGAGGACATAGTCTGACAGATGAACACCATCAATCACTTTCCCCGCCCTCAAAAAGAAATTAGTAACCGTGAGTGTACCGCGTTTACAAGGAAGGTTTACTTTTTACCCTTTGTTTACATCACCGCACGGCCACTGTCGTCTGTCGGCCAGCCGCCAGCCATGTGCTCGCGTGGACCACTCGGCCACCGCTTCTCCCAGCAGTGCTTTCTGTTGATCTGTTTAAATTTTCTTTGGCGTCTCGTATAAATTTTAGCTTGTATGTGATAGTATTAGCAAATCGTTTTTTATGATTCGCCATGGATTCCCAGGACTGAAAAGAGCTTAAGATACGTGTGACAGCCTATAGTGGTAAATGATACATCAACACTAGCAGACGATAGATGGCGCTGTTGGCGGCAATCGCGGCAATCTGCCGCCAAAAGGGGAATGTTAACATAACAGCGTGAGGACAGATTACGTAGTTGATTTTAATGTCTTATGGTATTTAAATACTTGTAACAAGTAAGTACTGAGGTACTGAGTACTGAGGAAGTACTACAACATTCGTCTTGGAAGACCATTAGTATTTTTCAGGGTATTTTTTGGGGGAAAACGTGAGTCTTATAAGCCGTAAAATATGGTACTACGCCTCGCACTGGACTAAATAAGCATTTTTACAGGGTTTTCAATACCCGAGTTTCGCAACCCTCGAGTTTAGGCGCTATGCCTTGGGAATAAAGCAAGCGCGAAACTCGGGAAGGTACTGTACTTTGTAAAGGAACCAGACATTATAGGTTTGGTTGAGACTATATTAAGAGACAGAAGGAATTATAGAACTGGGTGAAGGCCATTATAATGTATGGAAAAGAAACAGAAGTGTGAAGCAAGGAGGTGGTGTGATGGTGCTTGTAAGAAGGACGTGGTGGTGGATAGTGTGGCAATGGGTGAAGGCTTGGCGGAGGGGCTGAAAATTACTCAGGAAAAGTGGTGGTGGGAAGAGAGAGAGAGAAAAGGGGTGGTGGGAAGAGAGAGAGAGAGAGAGAGAGATTCAAAATTTTCCACCCTTCCACACATGGAGGCAGGTGTGGAAATTTCCTACCATAGTGATTACTTTCTTAACCAAAAAGCACAATTAAGGTAACAGTAGGACTGCAAAGATATTGTTGGATCACTCTCAGAATGAAGTGAATGGTTGGGGAGGGGCTCTGCCACTTGGAGCATCCGGTGAGGTGCCGGGGTGAGCAACCATCCACTTTACATCCATTGACAATATTGACGTCAAGCCTACGTCTCAAGTGAGAAACATGCTGTGAGTTAGGAATGAGTTGCCAGGCGTCATCTGATGCCGCCCACGAGAAAATTTGAGACAAGAATTTTAATCCTATGGCGGGAATTAGAAAAGCCATAATGGATACCATCGTAATCTTATAGTCAGGGCCCTTAGGGATATTTTGGTTCAAATTCTTCCAAAAGCACGAAATTTGGCCCAGAAGCTGCTCATGCCATGCTCTTTCAATTTCTTATGGGCGCCAAGACAAGCGCCCCTCGGGGCCGCCATATTGGCGAAATACAAAATGGCCGCCACCCAGTTTAAAAGGAAAATCAGTTAAATATGTCTGTAAACCATGTATGATACCACTTTTCAGGGGTTTTCGAGGTCGAGAAACCCATTTCTGATGTTATTTTGATGATTTGAGGTCAAGGGCAACCCCTCAAGGTCATCTTAAAGATCATTTTCTGGTCGAACATGTCGGTTTATATATCGCTCAAAGTCAATTACCTCAATTTGAGACCTATACGTCTTTGCCACCTCATGAGCAACCTTGACTTTGTATGATATATAAACATCCTTTCTGCCTTCATTCCTTTTTGAAAACTCACCACATTGAGGTAAGAGGTCAAGAAGGTGCTCTTTGAATCAAGTTGAGTGTGGCTCTTTTTTATCTCGGCATGGGCGACCTTATTCACTCATAAGGTTTTGATACATCTCGCCTAGCTCTGAGAGCTTGAATGAGGTGGTGTCAGCATTTTCGATCATCGCTAAGGGCCCTCCCTGACTATGGTGAGACATACGAGAAAAAAAATTCAAAAAAAGAAAGGGAGTAAATTAGTATGATAAAAAATCTTAATATAATTAACATGGCAACTGTGGTGGTGGTGGAAGTTTAGATGGTGATGGTGGTTGTATCAGTTTTAGGTGATAAGCAAAATTTGAGTGTTAATTACGATTTTAGCACAGATGATGGGTTCAAAGGGTGGAGGTACGGGACCCACCGATTCTCGTCACTTGGCAGCGCGAGCAGAGTCTCACAAACGGACATAACACTGATGGTGGTAATAGGTGTCACCTGCATGTGCATCAGCCGCTACAGCAAACAGTCTACAAAGTAATTGAAAGTTTTTGTTGGTCTTTGCCCAACGCTTGAGGTTGGCATCTACAACATCGGTGACTATCTTGTGGAGGTTAACATCAGTGACTACCTTATGGAGGTTAACCTCTTCACCCTCACATATCACACAGCTCATGGCATTGTTCAGATGATATAATTCGCTGGATGACCTGAGTTTTTTGGACTATTCTGAGGACCGGTTTCTTTCTGAAGTTTCTCTCGTGCCCGTTTTACCCGAGAACTACTACAATAACTCTTACAGGTTTTGTGATACCTAGCCTTATGTGATTTCAGAGATTCTGCAATACCTGAGCCATCATTCAGCTCACTAATTGGGATATTGATACCAGGAGGAGTATCGGCACTAAAGCATTAAAGTCTTTCAGATCTCTCTCAAGAGATTCAAGTCCCTCCTCTTTAGGAGTTTGCAAGGCTTCATGAGGTTTGTCCAATTGACAAAGACAAATGAGTTCCCATTAATATTTTCGATAGAAGACAGAGTTCACACTAGTAGACGTCAGGTCCGCATGGCATCAGGCACCCCTGCTGCATCTCGGAATGTCGACACTCACAGACACGGCTTTATCTGAACAAAAACAAAACTCAAAAATCTAACACAAGGATATGGCATAGAGTTCATAAAATTAAATTCGTACATTTGTAATTAGACTGATGAACTGACTGAAAATTAGAAATTAGAAAACTAAAAAACCGACATGTTTGACCCAAAAAAAAATGACCTTTAAGATGAACTTGAGGGGTTGACCTTGACCTCAAATCATCAAAATAACATCAGAAATGGTTTCCTCGACCTCGAAAACTCCTGAAAAGTGGTATCATACATGGTTTACAGACATATTTAACTGATTTTCCTTGAATCTGGGTGGCGGCCATTTTGTATTTCGCCAATATGGCGCCCCGAGGGGCGCTTGTCTTGGCGCCCATAAGAAATTGAAAGAGCATGGCATGAGCAACTTCTGGGCCAAATTTGGTGCTTTTGGAAGAATTTTAACCAAACGGCCCAAAAATATCCCTAAGGGTTAGTTAAATCAATTAATAGTGTTGTTCATTTGTAATTCAATACATAATCTTTCTGATGTTTATATGTACGTTTGTCTCTGTGCTTCGTCTTCAGTTAGCAGATGGATACCGTGAGTCTAGTACCGCATGTTCCATTGCAATTACCGTATTTGCCGGCGCATAAGACGCACCTCCGCATAAGACGCACCCCTATTTTTCAAGGAGGTTTTTGAGAAAAAATATATTGGGGTTTTTGAAGGAAATTTTTATTTTTTTTATTTAGAAATGTTATTAAAAAAAAAAGGATTTGGGGGGGAAAGAAAATGATTTTTGAGCATGTACCTAAATAAAATATTCACTGTGCATTGAATGTGAATGAAAAATCATACTAGTCAAAATGTAAAGGGAATGACAGGGTAATCAAAATCGGTCATAAATCATATATTGCGGATCCCCACGAATTGATATTCTAATATTATCCACCTATGACATATAGCTTAGATTTAATGTTGTGGGTATCCCTTTGTTGCTTTTCTGCTTGTTTAGACTTTATGGAAGATTTGCAGTATAGATATTGGTATTATTTTGGTAGTGGTTTTCAAAAGCCTAGGTCTTTTACCAACACCATCGTGTAGCTTTCTTCATTCTGAGTATTTTGAGCCCCATTTCCCATGGCGAAATTTGAATAAAAATGGCTTACCGTAGTAGCGAAATTATCGTTATTTCAGCCAGATATTAAGTTAGGTTAAATCAGATTAGGTTAGAGTTAGGTTAGGTTAGAGGTGGGTTTGGTTTGTACAGATGATATAGAAAAAAACGAAATTTCCCCCATAATATGGCGGTGTGAAGCGTAGCAATGTTTGCGGGGCGGACCTGGAGGGGCGGGTTCCCCCGCCCCCCCCACACATACTATAAACAAACATTGATTTTCCGACAAAACGAGAGCCAGATTAATTCAAAACACATCAAAACTATTCAGGAGGACTAAGTTTGGCCTCGATATCGGTGGTTGTCCAATAACAAAAAATTCACGAAGATATTTAGGTAACACTGTAAGGTAACCATCTCTACCTTTTTAAATTGTTGTAATTGTTGAAGGGCACCGTTGTCGGGATCGACAATATTTGCCCTGGTTTACACCTATGAATCTTTTACGTCGCGAGGGTTGATTAGTTTCTTCGGGAAGGTACAGGTGAAGTCTGGTTCACACTCTGAATCACGCAGCGTTCCATCAGCCGTGCCTTGTTTCACACTATTCGTCACGGTTCCTTCATTTTCGGGCAGTTCCTGCTCACCCTCTAAGCAGACATGGTCCCTCAGAGCTATGGTGAGAAATTTTCATTAATAGCACTTCTGTTGGATGAAGAGGAGGAGTTGACTCTAAAAGACACTTTTTTTGGGTACATAAAGCCTCGGAGAACTACAATTATCAGCACGGCACAGTCTCATTACGTTAAAATATTCTTCCCCAGAAACCGTTACGTAACAGAACGGTGATTTTGGAGCCGTGACAGTGGCGCACTGTTTATGTGTAAAACGTCTTTTTGTTTTGAATGTAAGAAATTATAACGGTTTGTGATGAGACGGTGCCGTATAAACCATGATGGAGGGTATGGTGTGATTCGGCCTTGAGGCGGACGGTGTGGGGGCCGTGATGGTCTTGGGTTTCTTGGTGTACCGTGGGGAAAGACTTGTCCTACAGGTACGTTGCAGCCTTTTTACTAGCATTTTTTTCATACAGTTTCCTTATCCGTAGAGTACAGGGGTGAGGATTGAGGGGTGAAGGTGGTACAAAGGCCTATGATGTCTCCTATCCCACTTGCTTACCACTGTAGCGGCGCTAACACACACACGCACATACACACCTGCATCGGCTTAGGCCACCCCCCCTGTCTGGGACCAGGATTAGAGGCCGAGGGTGACCTGACGCTGACCTGACTTGTCCTTGCCGACACAACTGCAACATCAGCCAGGTAATTCGTCAGCCACAGGACACACAGAGACCCCACAGGGCGCGCACCTCTTGTCCCCACGTTGTACAATGACTCGCTGTCAAATAAACAACAAAGCCACGACTCCTTCTCCATCCTTGTGTGTATAGACAGACTCCCCAAGTTTACTACACCTCCCTCTCACCGCTCACACTCCTTCAAAAAAAACTTTAACACGCTCTTTGTTTCACTATTCCATTTATCAACAATACTCATTCCAGCGAAGATTCCATCACCATTTTTTGCCTCCCTTCTATCATCTCCTTCCAACTGTTGTGTCAACTTGTGTGGCGCGAGTCAAATGCGGGTTAATTAAGGCGACATCAATATGCGGGATTTTTGGGTTTTTTCCCATGGGTGCGGGAGGAGTCTGAGCGGTAATGACCCATGGTGGGTGTGCGGAAGGCGTCGCCGAGTGAAGCATCCCAGGTGAGCGGCAGAACTGAGATATCAGACGTTTTAAAATGGAGAGCAGCAGCGGGGGTGGATGATGTTTACATCTGACACGGCCATCTTGGCAGCAACAATCGCTATCTTGTTGCCCCAGCTTTTTATTTTCTTTTAAACTCCAACCTTTTCTTAGTATTATAAATTACTGTTGATAACACAGTTACAAACTGTGTCAGTGACTACTGCTAAAACACAGATCCTCCAGACCCCTTCACCACCGGCTGTTCTGCATTCTCTGCCCGAACCTCTCATTCGCTAATATGGCCCCATTAGACGCAGGGTTTAACTTTGCATTCCTTTTTAATGGAAAAAATTTAGTCTTATGCGCCGGCAAATACGGTAGTTTATTTTTTCTTTTTTTTTTTCTTTTTTTTCATTCTATTTGTGCTTTTTTAAATTTAACATCACTACATACGGCATTATCTTTTAATGTTGTTTATATGTATGCCTATACATATAAACAAAATATTTGGGGGAGGCGGTTTGCAGAGTGTTAGCGCCACCAGGTGGCATTCTCCGAAGACCCAGTTCGTCCCGAGTGAGACCCATAAATCCACTTAAAATCTTTCTGCACCGTCGAGTGGCCTAAGAACACCCTCATGCCCTGCCCATTAACTCTACATTCGACGCGAGTGCATCGGAGGACACAGGGGGGGGGCATGAGCCTCTAATTACAGACTCACTATAAAAATCCTGCCTGCGCCACCACGGGCGAGGGCCAACCATCGCAGCCCCCAGGTGAGCCTCCGGCCTACCATCCCAGACCTGGAGGTCACTGCCTACAGGCGCTATGGCACATATGTAAAACAAAAAAAAAAAAAAACACATGCTTGAAAGCAACACACGCAAGGTTATGAATCACTTGTCGGCTCTCGAGGAAAACTCCCATTCAGCACATGTATATATACCTTCGTTATACAAGACTTTGATATATGAGTAGGCTCTATGCTAGTCATGGAATGTATCTGCTCGTATCATCGTTTAGTTACTGTACACTCATACACACTCTCAATCATCTCACTTTCAGCCATTTTTTCTGAATGCCCAAAACCCAAATTGAATTTCTGTGCTTCATCCCCTCAACCACTCCACTTTCATTCCTTTACATTTACTTGACATTCCTATAACCTCTAACCTCTAAAACCAGTCAAACCGAACTATAAGGGTAAACAGGTTGAAGTTCCCAAACTCGGCATCCCAAGACTCGGCAACACCCAAACTCGGCTATGTTCCAGATTTTTCCAAAACCCGGCAGAACACCCAAAACCCGGCGCGTAGTTGCCGGGTCGGCCGCTAGGTGCCAAACCACATAGGCCGCTTGGTTCTCCCGCCGATTTGTTTGTTGTTATTGTTCGGTGGGTTTTTTGACTGTAGAGTTGTGTACACTGTTATTTTGTGTACTTCTTCTTCTATTTTTTTCATGTGATTTTCTGCTTTTTTTTTTCCCTTAATATATCTACGTTCTAAAGTCGGAAAATTCCCTTACTCGGCTCGGCGCTGGTCCCGAGGTTGCCGAGTTTGGAACTTCAACCTGTAGAAGGCAGGGTGATTTTGAAAAACAACAAACTGAGGAATTGCAACTTTATGGTGGGAAAAACAGTACGTGTATATTTACCTATTTATATACAGGATTTAAACTAACCACATCTTCTCTGACTATATCTACTTGTACCCTATTAACTTCTGAGATCACGGATGTTCCTTATTCTCACCCCTTTTCTCTACTCATTCCAACCGTCAGGCTCCTATATGTGACGTTGATCTTCTTACCTTCATTTCACCTGTAAGAGGTCACAGGTCTCGTAAGAGGTGTGGAAACTGCAATACGAAGGAGGACTGGATGGAATGTGCTGAAATGGAAAGAACGACTACCTAAAAGGGAGACAATTCAGAACCGTAATAAAGACTGTGCGTCAGGGTGGGGAAGTGTGTTAAGTGGAGTGCCTCAAGGGGTGGGTTAGCACCTGTTTTGGTTCCTGATTTATGTTAATGACACTGTGTCTGATTTGATAATTACGTGAGCCTGTTTGCAGATTATGTGAAAATATGAAGAAGGTTAAAAAGGAGGAGATTGCGGGCTCCTACCCGAAAAATTTGGTAGAATATATGAATGGAGCAAAAACGGAAAATGGAATTTAATGCAAAAAGTGCAAAATATTTGGATTTGGTAAGAAATGCGAAAAGGATAAGATGAAATAGGCAAGGTTGTCTGTTATGAAAAACTTATAAATGTATTCTGCCATGTTTGTAGAGTGGCATAGTTTATATAATTCCTATCCATAAACTTGAAATTCATGCTGTAAAAGTGGTGATAAGTTAATTGCTCGAAAAAACACCCGCCATTTCGGACGTCATGAGATGTACAGGGCCCCGGGAACCGAGCGGGTCCAGCCGAGCCGAGCTGACCGCGACAGCCTAGGTGCTGCCTCCTGAAATTTGCACAACACCTGCCGTGACGCACATCTCTACCCAGCTCCTTGCAAGCTTATGTGTCCCCTTTAGCCCCTTCACACATTCCATAATTGAAACCCCGATAGTGCCAACAAAACAAAGCGCAGCACAGTCCCTGGTCCTGATTATGGGTCCATCGTTAACCAATCGTGACGCTAGTGACACACTCGGCCCAAAGGCCCCAAAAATTAGAGCAAAGCACTAAAAATTGGGAAGCTCCCCGATTTTTGTACCAACGCAGCGCTATCATAAGTCTATCGTTATCTATGTAGCAGCTACGTGACACTATCGTGATCGTCGTATGTCTATCGTGACGAGGTGTCATGAGAAAACCGTTACAGTGTGTCACATAGCCCTAATATATGCATAATGTTTCACGCTAAACGCAAGCATGGTCACGATAGAGCTAATAATGTGTCACGATCGTCCTAGGAAGAAGTCACGATAACCTTAAGAATAAGGAGATTGCGTCATGATAGTGCTAAATATGGGTCACGATAGACCCAAAAAATGCCTGGTTAGGCATGTTGGTATAGCTCTGACACTATCTTGATACGTTCATGGGACTGTCGTGGCACTATCGTGGTATCATAGCTTTATTGTGACGACAAAATGACCGTTTGATGATCTGTTTTTGAATGAATTCCATCGTGACTTAGTCTTTCAGCTATCGTGACTCCATCATGACAATCTTACTGTTCTGGATATACCTTTACGCGAGTAATTAAACCACCGGTAAACTCACCTTGGAATGTGGAGGTTGAGTCAATGGTCCAGTAATTCACGTTTTTTTAATCTGTTAACGTTGGAATGTTAATCAGTGGTTTCGTGAGGATGTAGAGAGACGCCAGGGTAATTGAGTAGTATTATTGTGTTAATCTACAATATATACATTTTGACGAATATACAGGAGTCCCTGTTAAACAAACATCTATTCCGTAGCACAGGCAATCGCCCTCTGCTCGTCCCTGGCGAGGGCCGCTCCGTGCACCTGCCAAGCATTTTTCAATTACTATGTTTTATTTATCTACATTACCTCTGCTCCACTATTAAAAATATAGGAATGAGCAAGTAATGTTTTTTACCATAGAATAAACTGGGTAATATAACTACTCTATTAAATACTATTATTTCCATTT
>JACEEZ010002666.1:0-29119 GCA_016584305.1 Chionoecetes opilio
ATGATTGTACTTGACTTGGGTAGTACGAGGCGCTGGGAGTAGAAACCAATAGGTGAATCACCTGTAGATTGTAAGCACTGCGCCGACCACAGTAGAAGAGGCGTCGGTAGTAAGAAAGACCTGTGCTTCAGGGTCTGGATAAGCAGCGAGGAAGCCGTGCTGTATCCTCCTTTATGGTAGTGAAAGCAGCTGCAGCCTCTTGTGATACTTCAGCGGGGCTGTCGATCTGTGGGAATACCCTTCAGAAGGTCATGTAACGGGAAGTAACGTATCTGCTGCTTTGGAGAGGAAACGGTGGTAGTAATTTACAATACCGGGAAACTCCCTGAGCTTTCTTGCCGATGTTGGTTGGGGGAAAACGACGAATAGCATCTACTTTCTGTGGCAATGGAGTAATACCTTCTTTAATCACCCGATGTCCTAAAAAATCAACTGCTTCCACCCCAAAAAATACACTTCGCGGAGGATTTTGATGTTATTGTCTCGAAGGCGTACCAAAAGTGCTGAAGATGGGTGCGATGTTCCTCCTTTCTGCTGGATGTCACTAGAATATCATCAATATACACCGTGGCAAAATCAAGGTCCGCAAGACATGGTCCATATAGCGTTGAAAGGTTTGTGCCGCATTCCGTAAACCAAAATTCATATACCTGAATTCGTACAGTCCAAAAGGCGTAGTTATAGCTTTTTGGGTATGTCTGCAGGGTGAACTGGGTTGATGGAAAGCTTTCACTAGGTGGACAGAGTCTTTCTTAAAACCGAGCCCTGTCCAACCAGCAGTGAAGGGGTATTCGGGTGTTAGCCGGGGGTTTGTGACCCCCCTCCCGGGGTGGTGGCTTCGGCCAACACTAAGCTACAGCGGTAGATCACAGGGCTCTGATGAATTATCCTCAAAACAAACAAACAAAAAAAAGGTCTATCTAAGAAAAGATACTTTGTCCTTTTAACTCAGCTGGAAACCCTGAATGTGTGGTATAGGGTACCTTCCGGACCGGTAACCTTGTTCAGTGCCCTATAATCCCCACACCACTCCCCCACGCACACCACTCTTTCCAGAAGGTTGAGGACCTTATGGAGAGGTGAGGGCCCAACAGCTCTTCGATGGTTGTATCGTTCCATCCCTTTTAAACAGAGAATCGAACTCTGCCTTCGACACTAAGAGTCGGTCGTGATGCAAGGGCCGTGGTCAGCGTACGCTGGGGGGCCTGTCGTCTCGATATGATGGGGAAAAAAAAGGCCTACATGCCTACTGGCCAGCCGCCCCGTCTACCTGCATGGGTACGAGGTTTAGTAACCCTACGACTCGTCCTCCTGGCTCGGTGCTGCTTCACACATTCTCCACGTTACGTTTTTTCCCCTTTTGGCAAATTATTTTTTTGAAGTTGCCTACAGTGTGCTAGTAGCCTAGCACATGTAGGTCACTTTCTACAAATAGGTTTCCATTTATTCAAAACCGAAGTTATTTTTAGAAACCTGTCAGTACCCCCAAATTTCCTCTCACGTACCCTGGGGGTACGCGTACCGCAGGTTGAGAACCCCTGTTATACTACTACAACCAGGACTACTACTACTACTACTATTACGATTACTCCTACTACCAGGACTACTACTTTTACCAGGACTACTATTGTTACCCGTTTCTGTCTTGTTATTTCAAGGTAACTGGGGTAAAACCCAAGTGACATACAGAGTCAATAACCTGTTGGGGTGATTTTTTTTTTCCTATAGCTCCTGTAGGCAGTGGTGACCTAGGGTTCGGAGGTTCACTTGAGGGCTGTGAGGGTTAGCCCTCGCCCGTGGTGGGCAGGCAGGATTTTTATGGACGCCTGTGATTAGAGGCCCATGCCGCCCCCCTGTGTCCTCCGATGCACTCGCAATCGGAGGTAGAGTAATGGGCAGGGCATGTCGGTGTTCTTAGGCTGCTCGACGGTGCAGAAAGATTTTAGTTTCTTCGGGGATCGAACTCGGGTCACCGAGAACACCACTCGGAGACGCTTACCACTCTGCTACCGCCTCTCCTACCGATTGCTAGTGATGCCTCTCTTGAGATGCATGGGAGTAACTTGCTTCCTGCCCAGAGGTATACACATATAAGGTTGTTGTAGTGGTAAACGTGATCGAGCGGTTTTAGTAATGTATAAGTATTGTATGTGCCAAAGAATCGAGTAATACAATATACTATTATATAATATACTATCAAAATATATATATATATATATATATATATATATATATATATATATATATATATATAATAATATATATAGATATATTTTATATTTTATATATATATATATATATATATATATATATATATATATATATATATATATAATAATATATATATATATATATATATTATATATATATATATATATATATATATATATATATATATTTTATATATATATATATATATATATATATATATATATATATATATATATACATATATATATTATATATATAATATATATATATATACATTAATATATATATATATATATATATATATAATATATATATATATATATATATATATATATATATATATATATTCTCTTAAGCAAACGATCAAACGATGTTGAAAGCAGTCGAACATTCTCTTTTATTACGAACGCACATGAATGTTCGACTGCGTTCGACTGCTCACCCAAATATAAAGCTAAAAAAAACACTTATTACGGAGTGGGATAACTTAGTTCAAGGCATCTCTACTATTGCTCATTCATCATATCGCGAGTTTAATGAATTCAAATATTCGTTCCCAAAACTCAAACAAATGCAGTTTGGATGCCTTAAATGACCTTAAATCTGATGATGCTATCCTAATCACTAGACCGATAAGGGACGCGGTACAGTAATTTTAAATAAAACTGAGTATATTAACAAAGCTGAATCCATCCTTGGTGATAAAACTAAATTTAAAGTCCTCGCTGACAATACATTTCTTAAATCACTAAAATGGAGGACAGACTTATTCGTCACCTTAGAGCATTACTTACATTAAAAGGTATTAGTAAAGACATTTTCAATTATATATTTCCTAGTGGCTCTTCTCCTGACGTCCTCTATGGATTACCAAAAACTCATATAATAGGTAACCCCTTACGTCCTATTCTTAGTACTATAGGCACCTTTAACTATATAACCTAGCTAAATACTTCGTCCCGATAATTGACCCGCTAACTAGAATGAATCATAATTAAGAACTCTTTTGATTTTTCACATGAATTAAAAACAATTAACAAAACAATGCGGTAATGGCTAGTTTGACATCCAATCACTATTTACAAATATTCCATTAGATGAGACTATTGAAATAATCACTAAAAAATTTTTTTTCCTAATGCTACCACTTTCTTAACTACACAAAAAACCATTCTCTGATTTATTAACTCCATATAACTGATGGGTGTTTCCATGGGGTCATGTCTAGGTCCTTCATTTGCTAATGCCTTTTATGTCACCATGAACAAATTTGGCTGTCTGACTGTCCTAAGCTTTTTAACCTTTTTATTTAAACGCTATGTAGACGATACTTTTTTACTCTTTAAAAATACCAAACATATTCCCTTATTTTAATACCTTAACTCTAAGCACCCAATATTAAGTTCACATAGAAGTGAAAAACCCAAATTTTCACTACCATTTTTTGGATATCCTAATTACCCGTAAAATAATTATCTTACCACCCCATTCTATTTGAAAACCTACTTTCACAGGTTAGGAACTCAATATGCATCCCTAACCTTTTAAAATCAATACTATTTAAAACCTTACTACACAGATGCTATAGTTCTCTTTCCCAAATTGGTTTGCCTTCGATAATGAAATCAATTCCTTTACAATTTTTTTAAAAATAGCTACCCCCCAAAATTTTTAAAAACAACTATTTAAAATTTCCTTAAAATTTCAACCCCAATAACCAAGAATAAAACCCAATTTTTAAAATTTCCTTTTTTGGATCCTAATACGAAAAAAATAATTTTTATTTTTAAAACCACCTCCTAATAAAATTTTAATTTGGTTTTTAAAATCCTTTCCCTTAAAATTTTCAATATAAAGACCATACTAAAGTCTTATCTCTTTAATTTGATTCTAATGTTCATTCCTTACTCAAAATTTTAAGAAACCCAAATTTACATTTCCTTTTTTAAAATGAATCAAATCAACCAAAACTTAACAACAATACTCCTTTTTTGGGTCCATCACCGTTTTTAAATAATCCCAATAAAAAATTAAATTCCCCATTCCCCTAAAACCATCAAAATTTAGCCCTTTCCTAGGCCCCTTACTAAATAGGGAGTTTTTGGCGCTGTAAGGCAGAAAAACACAGAGAAAATTTAAAAAGTATTGAAGATATTTTTTTTTGAAATTTTCTTTCTATATCCATGCGCACCTTTTTTTTTCAGCAGCTTTTTCCCAACAAACGCCTCAACCAAATTTCCCACAAAGTTTTCCCAAAACGTTTGCTCCCCTCCTTCCCACCCCCCGCCCCCCTCCCCCACAGCCGACCCCAAAAATTAACTAAGTGGGGCTGAAACCCCCTCCTCCCCACAACCCTTCCACCCCCCCTTTTTCCCACACCACGCCTGCACCCGACACCTCCCAACACGCCTTCCCCCCCAGGGGCTGCAACCGCCTCCTCCCACACAACGCCTTCCCCCCCCCCCACCCCACCCCTGCACACCGAACCCTTCCCACCCCCCTTTCACGCCTGCAGCGGCCGCACACCGCCTCCTCCCAACACCCCCTTTCACACCGAAAACCTTTCCCCACCTCCCCTGACACCGACCCCCTTCCCACACCCCCTGCACACACGCCTCCTTCCCCAAAAGCCTGCACACACGCTTCCTTCCTCACACACCCCTGCACACCGAACCTTCCCACCACACGCCTGGGAAATATTTGGGAAACTCATCCTTCCGGCTTTGATGAAATGAACTACCGCACTGTATTGTATCTTTGTACTTCACATCTGAAAAGTTCCGCGTGCCCCAACCCGGTTAACCCAACGACCGTATGAAATAGGGGAGCCTAAAAAAAATTCAATCCAGTTGGGTTAGGTAGGTATACTTTGTGTTAAGGTTGGTTTGGGGTTTTTAGTTGGTTGGGTTAAATTGGTTACGGGAAAGGAAGGTTAGGTATACTTTGTGGTTGGGGGTTTTTGGTGGGATACTTGGGGGTTAAAGGTTGGGTTTAGGTTAGGTATTTTTGTGGTTAAGGTTGGGTTTTAGTTGGGTATCTTTGGGGTTTAAAGGTTTAGGTTTTTGGAATTTGGGTTAAAGGTTAGGTTGGGTTATATTTTTGGGTTAAGGTTAGGTTAGGTATACTTTGGGTTAAGGTTGGGTTGGGTTAGGTATACTTTGTGGTTAAGGTTAGTTAGGGTTAATATTTTTTGGTTAAGGTTATTTAGGTATACTTGTGGTTAAGGTTAGGTTGGTATATTTTTGGGGTTAAGGTTGGTTAGGTACTTTGGGGAAAGGTTGGTTTTAAAAATTTTTGGGGTTTAAAGGGTTTTTAGGTTATAACTTTGTGGAAGTTTTTTAGGTTGGGTATACTTTGGGGTTAAAGGTTGGGTTAGGTTGGATACTTTTGGGGTTTAAAGATTAGGTTCTTTGGTTTAAAGGTTTTAAGGTTTTTTGGGTTTTTAAGGGGCTAGGTTAGGTTTAGGTTAGGTTACTTTGTGGTTAAAGGTTGGTTTAGGTTGGGGTAACTTGTGGTTAATGGAGGATTAGGGTTAGGAAAAGGTTTATCCTTCTGGGGTTAAAAGGTTAGGTTAGGTTTAGGTTAGGTATACTTTGTGGTTGGTTAGGTTTGGGTTAATTTTTTTACATATAGTGGACTTTGATTTTTTTTTGGGGGCCATAAACACTTATATTTCTTCCCCCCCCAAAAACCCGTTTTCCCCCCAAAAGTTCCCCAGGCTTTTTGGCATAGGGGGAAGAAAAAAAGTAGGGGTGAAGGACTTCTTCCAAGTTTTACCACGCCTCCTTCCCCACCACACGCTTGCATACACTCCTCCTTCCCACCACCGCCTCCTTCCCAAAACCCGCCGCAACCACCCCTTCCACACAACGCCGGGACACCGACCCCTTCCACACGACCCTGCACCCCCACCACCCGCCCCCCCCACCCCTCCTTCCACACCACGCTTCCTTCCCCCACAAGGGCCCGCCACCGCACCCTTCCCCACACCCCCTCACACACGTCTGCACACCGACCCCTTCTTACACATACGCCCCTTCCCCACCACGCCTGCACACACCCCTCCACCACGGGTGTTTGGGGGTGTATGTGTGTGTGTGTGCAAAGGGTGTTTGGGGCGCAGGGGGGTGTGAGGAGTGTGTGTGGGAAGATGTCGGTCCCCAAACGACAGATTCACTGTCTGACACCGAAGTACAATCGCTCATCATAACATTTGCCGAAAGGTGTCAGACAGAGTGTCGCGGGCGTCCCGTTCTGACGTCTCAATAACAGTCAAGCCCTGTTGGAGGGAAGTTTTTTTTTCGCGCGCTTTTTTCAAAAGTCGGTTTTTTCGGAAATAAGGCCTGGGGAAAATTTAAATTTTTTTTGGTGGTTTTGGTGTTTTTTAAAGTACATTCAAAATAATAGGGAAAAAAAAAAGGGGTCTGGACAATTTTTAACCCTTAGGTTCTCTGAAAATAAAAAGGGGTCTCTGCACGTACTGGTTTACCCATTCTTTATCTTTGCAATCGCAATCCCCTCACACTCACATGACTAATCACCCTTTTTTTAGAAAGACTTTTTTATCCACAAAAGGCAAAAATTCTCTAGTGACACAAAATTATTTGTCCCCTAACATCAAGCACTTGTCCCCTGATCTTAAAAAACCAAGTCCTTCATACCAATTAATATACTCAATGATTATCAAACTGTTTCGATTGTTCCGACTTGTTTCGACGTTCGTTTCGATCGCCACATACGAGCCGAAAAGTTACTGTAACTATTGTTCATTCAGTCCTCTGCCAACCTAGACAACATAACCCCAAAGGTTTGCAAAGTATAAATTTGGGTGTTTTTATTTTTTAGATAATATAGATTAAATTTATTTTTTTTTATAAATTCTTTTAAGGGTTCGCTTTTAGCATATAGTATATTAATTTTTAACTATTTAGCCTGATGATGCCAAGTGTCTTCTGGCGAAACGTTGCACGCGCATAAACAACCCCAAAAATGACAGTGGTCTTTGTCAACCCTGAATGTCACATATATATATATTTTATATATATATATTAATATATATAGATATATAGTATATATAATTTATTAATAACATATATATATTATATATATATATATAAAATTATAATTTTATATTTTATTATATTATATATATATATCTATTGCATATATATATATATATATTTAATATATAATATATATATTATATATTTAATATTTTATATATTATATGGGTAGATCTAGATCTCCCTATCTATTATCTGACTATATATATAGATATAGATATAGATAGATAGATAATAATAACAGATAAATAAATAGACAGATAGATAGATATATATAAATAGATAGATAATAGATATAAATAGATAGATAGATTGATTATAATATATATATAAATATATATAAAATAATATATTATATATATTATATATATTATATATATAATATATTATATATATAATATATATATATATATATATATATATATATATATATATTATATATATATATATATATATATATATTTTATAACAACTTGTGAGCAAATATAAGCATAACGTTTGAATATATATTTCAGGATATTATATACATAATTTAATTACATCATTCAAACATTTTACGCTTAAAATATGAAGTAGCGGTCGCCTCCGTGGTGCAGGGCTAGCGTGCCTGGCTACAAATCTACAGGCCCTGTTTTCGACCCCGGCCGGGGGCAAGTCGGTGACAGCCTACCCAGCTGCTTTTTCCTTCCTTTCGGGGTTGATAAATGGGTACCTGGGCTGCGTTTGAGAAAAAGAATTTGAGCGGCTCGCGCCGTTCAGGTTTCTGTACCCCTCTATCAAACGCTTTTGGGCACCTCGCAGTGGTATGTAAACAAATCCCCGCCGTTACCATGGAAACGACGACGCCACAGCTCAGACTGTGGGCTTTTGACCTCACCATTTTCCTCTACTGCCCTCTATCTGGCCACGCACAGTACGGAAGTGTAATGGCGTACGCTGTAGCTACCTGACGACGATTTGATTATTGTTGTAATGGTAATTGTCGCTGAGAGAGGTGAAATGCTAGGAATCTCGGGCACCGTCAACCAACTACCGTCAATAACACTATAGTCGCCACTGCACTTTTGTCGCCAGGCGCTAAATATTACTAATTTTAGCATCACTATAGACTTGTATGTGCCATTGAAGACAGGTACTTCATATAAAATGCTGTGCATGCCTCTTTAGTGGCACATACAATTATGTATCTGTAGTGATGAAAAAATTCGTAATATATGGCGCCTGACGACATATATGTGCAGTGGCGACTATAGTGTTATTGGCGGTAGGGTGTAGGGATACTTGAACAGGTTTATGAAACTGTCGCCTATGGGAATTCTCGCAGAAACCCCAACTGAGACCTGTCGCCGACGTGGTACACTCGCCGACGGGGAAATTTTTGGTAACAGTTCCATTTGAAAAAATGAAATGAAGAATAAAGTGTATTTCATTGTTGGATACCACCATACACCTGGTATGTAATCTCTGAAATGCAGAATACTGTTAAAAGCTTATTAAATGTATATATTGTGTACTGTAATATCATGCAGATCAAGAACTGGAACTGTCGACGAAAATAGGCAGATGAAAGAAATGAAAAAAATGACAGTGCAATATGATTTGACTAATGCTTCATGTTCGCTTATAATGTCAGATTACTGTGATAATAATGCTGTTATGTATATGCAGGTTGTTTTCTCCTCTAACTCAGAGTTATGTACATATTTATATAGCTAACCTGCCACTTATAGAGATAATCTAAAGGGCATATTTTGACAGCAACAGGACATTCTGAAACAGAACTATTTATATTTTGGTTTGTCAAACATTATTATTTTTAACTTAACTATTTAAATTTACCTAAACTAAATAAATTGCTAGATAACCTACTTTTCTAACTATTAAAATCTGGATTGTTTAGTAGCTGTCTATTAAATTATCATCGTATTATCACATATCATTGCTGCCACATATTACACATCTGGAACTGAAATGCCTCCTCAGCCACCCTCGCCCGGGCCCTATATATGTATCCAAACTAGAAAAAATTAACCAATAAAATTCCATTCCTACCTAATAACCTAACCTACCCAAACTGGTGGGTGAAGAAGGGGTATTTAAGATTAAGGGGTATACAGTATTTCTGTATAATGAAAAGGTATAAATAATTGAAATCACAGAAAAAGAAAGGGTAAATATGCATTTTGCAACCAAATACTCCCTATTGACCAATGCTCTTCTGAAATAACTGGCGGAACATCTTAAGAAAAGGGCTTCACGCTAAGTGACCCAAATGATGGTTTCTACGTATTATACTTACTGTCCTTAACACATATTTTAATATTTTAATGAGTGCCGATCCTTACTTTGCCTACATGGCCGATTTTAAAATTTCGGGTTTTCCTGAGAAAAACTAAGTCCAGCGAGAGCGCAATGGACGACGAGTTGAAAAAGCAGTGCGAATCTAAGTTTGTAGGTATAACCTAGGGTTGGTCGGGGGGGGACGGAGCCCCCCCCCGTTAGGTTAGAGTGGGTAGGTAGGTTAGGTTTGGGCAGGTTAGGTTTTGTGCACAGCACGAGGGGCTCGAAGAGGTTGCTAGGTTAGGTCTGTAGAGTTTGTTTATCTTTAGAATAAAGGCTCAAAATCCATCTTCTTCTTATACCAAAAGCTTGGGGACATGGGGGGAAACCGGGTTTTGGGTGGGGGAGCACACACATAAGGGAATATGGCCCCCCACAAAAAAAAAAAAACATTAACTAGGGAAATTTCCCTAGTCATGGACTTTTTTTTTTTTTTTTCTGGGAAAATTTCCCTATAGTGTGCTCCCCACAAAAGGAGCACACTCATAAGGGAAATATGGCTCCCACAAAAAATCCCTAAACTAGGGAAATTTCCCTAGTACATAGACTTAATCGGAGAAATATTTCCCCGATAAAGTTCATGAACTAGGGAAATATCCTAGTTTAGGGATTTTTTTGTTGGGGGCCATATTTCCCTTATGTGTGTGCTCCCCCACCCAAAAACCCCGGTTTCCCACCATGTCCCCAAGCTTGTTGGCTATAAGAAGAAGATAGAGGGTGGAGCCTTTGTTCTTAAGATTTACCTAACTGGCGCGGCTACACCATCCAGACCTAAACTAACCTAGCTAAACCCCGGGCATTGATTACATAACCTTAGCTCAAATGAGGCAGGGGGTTTCGCTCACCCCCAGACCTTTCTTGTTATTTTGTATTCCTGCCGGCGGTAAATGTGCAGTTTCATCCAATACTCTCCTGGCATAACTGGGGGAGCTGTTCTCCCCCAGAACCCCCCACTAGTTAACAAACCTAACCTGGGCATTGATTACGCAACCTTACCTCACTCCCCCAGACCACCTTGTTATTTGTTGTATGGGTCATAAATACTCCTTAGTGATGAGAACGAAACGTGCAGGATACTTAACCAGCGATCGTGTATTGGTTTAAGCTGCACATATATTAAAAAATACTAGGAAATACCTAATGCTTATATAAGGGGATGTAATGTGAACTTTAATAAATGTATCTCCCTCCACTGTTCATTGGACCACTATAATAAACATAATTATCACTCCAATTTACTGTATTTTCATAATTAATTTTAAGTAGGCTCCCGTACAGTACTTAGCAGTGCATGTCAATGCATGCTGCGGGATAACATTGTAGTTTTTTCGACTGTAATTGGCAGGAATAGCATAAATTTGTCTCAAATTCGTCTCTTGTTTGGGCGGCCATTGTTGTTGTCATAACGTCACACCTCGCAGAGCGCCCAAGGTTTTGGCTTGGGCGCTCGGTGGCAACTCGAACGGCCCGCCCGAGTTGCGCACAGGCGTTTGTGAGAGAGTTTGAGCGGCTCGCACCACTCAAATTCTTCCTCTCAAACTCACCCCTGGGGTAGCCTGGGGAAGGTAACTGTGGTAACCCGGGAGTCACACTAGCCCTGTATCCCGGGGTAACGGGTCCTGACACACCACAGGCTCTAATGGCTAATGCCACAGAGATGAGCACCGAATGCCATGATGCTCCCATCATTACCTTAGTACAGAACCAAAATAAAGCAAAAAAACTGACAAAAGTGTCTCCAGACAAATATATCTGGAGAATTTAAAGGAACAAGGAGCAGCTAAAACATAAGAACATAAGAAAATAAGGAAGCTACATGAGGCAATGAGACCTAAAGGTGGTAGTTCCTGTTACCTACACTACCAGCATCCACCTTTCATCCCCATCCATGAAATTGTCTAACCTCCTTTTGAAACTCCCTGTTGACTCCGCACAAACTACCTGATGACTGAGTCCATACCAATTATTTACCACCCTATTTGTGAACCAGTTACTCCGTATTTCTTTTCTAAATCTACGTTATACAAGTTTGAATCCTTTACTTCTTGTTCTACTCTGATTACTAGGCGTAAGAACTTTACCTACATCAACTTTATTGTATCAGTTTAACCACTTAAAAACTTTTATCAGATCGCCCCATATTATACGCCTCTCGAGTGAGTGTAAATTTAATAGCTGCAATCTCCTCTCATAACTAAAGTTACGCATCCCCTGTATCATTTTGGTCATCCTTCTCTGCACTGATTATAATAGGCTATATATAATAAGGCTATATCCATCCTGTAATACGGAGACCAAAATTATACCGCATAGTCTAGGTTAGGTCTAACTTGAGCTAAATAAAGCTTTATCAATAACCTCGCGCTTCTACTTTTAACACTCTTGGTAATGAATCCTAAAATCCTATTAGGTCGATTTCTTGCCTCAATACATTGTTTCCTAGGACGGAGGCTTGAACTTATCCTCACTCCCAAATCTTTCTCACCTGATTTTTCTCACCTGTTTTTTTCAGCGATACATTGCGTATAGTGAACATATTACTATGATTTCGTCTACCAACATAAATCACGCTAAATTTGTCAATATTAAATTCCATCTGCCACCTGACTACCCACTCGTTTAACTTATCTAAGTCTCCCTGCAAAATGTTTACTTCAAACTGTGATTTAATAATCCTACCTAAAAAAGTTTCAACAGGAAACTTACTGATAATACTGCAAATCCCACTATCTAAGTCGTTGCTGTAAATCAAAAATAGTAATTGTCCCTGTAAGGGCGAACCACCACTTCCAGACGTTCGAGCGACAGTTCCGACTTCCTCCATCCCCTGTTTAACCGTTCGTGGCTTCGATCAAGACAGTTTCGGTCACCCACGACGTCTTCACTACCTCCCAACCTCTGCCTCCTCATGAAGCCTCGAGACCCTCTGGTTTGGAGCAAAGGTTACGAGGCGCTTGGTATCGGTTGTCCCAGGAGTAGAGATCCCGACGGAACACGGATAGTTCCTCTCTCTCTCCACCTCTATTGGTGTAGCCCTCTTTGTTCCCGGCTCCCCAGGTCAACTACCCTTCCAGTCTGCCGTCGTCCCTGAGTGTCGTGCTCAGCGACCTATGGTTGAGGGGAAGGCTGTTGCGAGCCAGCTAGCAGGGGCGGGAGTCTGGTGGTTTTTTTTGTTTGTTGCTGCCCTTACCCTACCCAACTTCATTGTAACCTGGAATCCTGAGGTAACGAGCAGTGGTGTCTTTGCACTCGTTATCCCTCACAGTCCCAAAACATACTCCCGTGAAACCCCACTTGTTACTTGTCCCCATTCAGATTTATAACCATTAATAGAAACCCTTTGTTGACTATAACTTTGCCAATATATAATCCATCGAAAAACCTTCCCATCCCATGTGAGTTAACCTTATTTAACAGTGTATCATGCGGTACCTTGTCGAATGGCAGACTAAAGTCCAGGTATACTATATCATAATCTTCATCGTTATCTGCTGCCTCGTAAACTTTTATTTTCGAACTCAATTAATTTATGAGATATGACCTACCCTTGATGATCTCATGTTGTGAGTCATTTACCAAACTATGTTTTTCCAAATGCTCTCCAACGTTTTTTGCAATATCAGATTCCAATAATTTACCTACCACTGAAGTCAGACTAACAGGTTGATATTTTTTACATTAATCCTCTATCACCCTTCTTAGATATGGGGACAACATCACTTTTTCCCCACATCAGCGGCACCTCCCCTAGATCAACCGATTTCCCAAAAAATGCGCATTAACGTCTCACTAGCAACCTCTTTGCATTCTTTTTAATACCCTGGGATAAACTTCATCTGGTCCTGATGATATTAACATCTTTATTCTAACTATACCCTATTTCATTAGTTATCACAATATATTATAGTTTCTCATCATCCGTTCTCTCTATACATCTGTTCACTATCAGGTACCATGTGCATGTCGTCCTGAGTAAAAACACATATTAAATAATCATTTAAAATTTCACTCATATTCTCATCAGAACTCATAATTTCCCCCTGACCTATTTTCAACGGACCCACCAATTCTCTACTTTTGTGTCTTATAGACCTGAAAAGATCCTTTAGGGTTGGTCTTTGCCTGACGACCAACTTTAATTTCAAAGTTTGTCTTTGTTGTTCTTGTAAACTTCTTGACTGTTCTAGCCATCACATTTTACTGATCACTGCTCACCTGTCCTGCCTTAATCCTCTTTACATGTTCCTTTTTAGTCCTATGGTGTGTATTAAACTCTCAGTCATCCATTTGGGATCGTTTTTTCTTTGATTTTATCGCACGATAGAGGTGATGATGGAGTTCTTAGAGAGCTCCACCCTACTCCTTAAGCTGAACACTTGAGTGTCGACGGATCACGTACAGATTGTTCACCCCGTTCCTAGCGAAAGCCAGGGACGAGCTCCACCACCTGGGCAGCCCCAGTAGCCTCTTAAGGATGTCATTGTGACCAACCTTAAGGCGGTTCAGAGTGGCTACCTTGAACCGCGACCACAGCGAGTTGCAGTTTATAGAGCAGCAGCGACTCCTGAGTAACTTCATCTTCACCTCTCTGCTACAGTAGGAAAATTTCCTCTGTAGAGTATTTCCCACGACAAGAAGCTTGGTGGTCTGCTTGATGATATCATCATCATCAGTCATGTCGTGGGATATAACATGGCCTAAGTATGCGAATCTATCCACAAACGTGAGGGCAGACCCACCGAGCCATGCTGTTTTGAGGTAATTCACCTGTATGCATGCCGGTGATACTACCATGCACTCTGTCTTAGTGATGTTGTACACAATGTCATGCTTGGCAGCATACACCTGACACACATTGATAAGGTCCTGCAACGCATCCGCAGTGGGTGCGAGCAGTACCATATCATCAGCATAGCTCAGTGAGCTGATGCACCCATCATGTATGTGGCAGCCGATACCACAAGGTATCAAAGCCTTAAGTAAAAGTAGGTACAAGTTAAGTAAAGGTATTAAAGCCTATTAGTGGATGATATGGTGCTAGGTAATAGTTGATGTGAAACAGGTGACGTAACTGGTGGTAGCGAGATATTTTTATCTTTTCTCTCGTTGTACAAGTGTTGCCCCATTCCTAGACGCCATGTACCGAGTGGCTGTATTACGATATAGCAAAGTGCCTCCGGATTTAGTGGCAGAGCAGGATGAGGTACGGTGGGACATTTATAGGGCATCCGGTGGTAAGGCACGCAACTTCTTACAAGACCACAGAATAAGGGGAATATTGGCATTTCAGTATGAGTTAATAATATATTGGATTGGTAGTAATGACATCATAGAAAACATCATTGTAAAGGATCTCGCCCACGACATCGGCAGTATAGTAAAGACACTTAAAGAAATATATGAAAGGAAAGTAATTATAAGGCTTATATAGCCAAGGAAAGTGATACAAGACTATAGGCCTAGGGTGGAGCAAGATACTTATATAATAGAGTAGCAGACAGTGAACCATATATTCAGGAAACTAAAAGGACACATTTTTTTTATTTTCACCAGCTGGCTTTGTTGAAAATTTGGCATGGGACGGGCTATACTTATTTCAACCGTCAAGGTAGAGACTATGTCAAGGAGAAGATACTAACGGCAATCGGTCATAACCTCTTGGATTTGGAAATAATCAGAGATTTACTCGGACCGATGACGGTGGAGTAAGAGTTAGGTTAGCTAGTGGGCTAAATTCACAATATAGCAAGAAGTTAGTAAAGAGACAGAACGCGCTCATGCATTATGCTTTACCTTTTGAATTGTCCCCTCGGCTTCGTTGCTAACTCATTTTTCAATTATTTCTGTCAACAATCAGGGACATAGTAATTTTTGTTTACGGCAACCCAGAGTAAGGAAATTAATTTTTTTATTTTTTATTTAGAATACCTGGAGCAGATGGGAGCAGTTGTAGGAAAGGAGGAAATTAAAACAGATGAAAAAGTACCAATTCAAATTGGAGTAGATAATCATGACCCCTTGACAGGATGTCATTGTTAGAGGATGAATGGAGAGCGAGCATAAATGTTATTACACAAATGTTGGACGAGAGATAATATACCAATAAGAGGCCATGTATAACCTTACTTAAACTTAAAGACATCCCTTTTCCTGAATTATAACATCTACCATAGACCACTGTATACCTGGACTGTTCACGCGACAATGTTTTGAATTGCGGGGCTGCATAGGGGCCCGCGGGGCGCCCGACAAAGAGATATAGTGGTCTATGGACTATCATATAGACTGGGTTTATCAGTATATATGATCTACTGTAATCTTCGTAAATGTTTTGTTCTATAATATTATCAAATAAAAAATAGTAAAACACGCTAAAGAAATGCCATTACGAGACTATGAAGAAATATACATTCACATAACTCTTCGCCATTTAAAACTTTGCGAGTCAACTTTTATAATGAAGAGTATCAATAAAAGCGCATTTTATTAGCTTTCCATTGCTATATTTCGTTATCTGATAAATTAATTATAACCATGCATAAATTAGCGTTAAATAAATAAAATAAAATCATCAATCGGGTAATTTTCACGATTGATTATGTTTATTTATTTATTTATATATTTCGTTTTCTGATAAATGAATTAGTACCGTGTATAAATTAGCGTTGACTAAATAAATAAAATCATCAATCGGGAAAATTACCCGATTGATGATTTTATTTATTTAGTTAACGCTAATTTATGCATGGTTCTAATTCATTTATCAGATAACGAAATATAGCAATGAAAAGCTAATAAAATAGCGCTTCTATTGATGCCCTTCATGATAAAAGTTGACTCGCAAAGTTTTAAATGGCGAAGAGTTGAAGTGAATATTAAGTTCATGCATATTTTTTCAGAGTCTCGTAATGGCATTTCTTTAGCGTGTTTCACTGTTTTTTATTTGATAATATTATAAACAAACATTTACGAAGATTACAGTATATCATATATACTGATAAACCAGTCTATATGATCCGTATATGTATATATGAATCTGAGCGGCCCTCCGACTTCAGCCCTTGTGCGACAGGCCGATATTCCGTGCGCGTCCAGGTTATACAGTGGTCTATGCATCTACATACTATAGAAGCAGAAGGTAGATTAAATGTTTTCTTTGCCCAGGTGGAAAGTTGCACTCCCCATGATGAGGAAAGTATGACAATGGTAATGGTCAGAGAGGACAGTGCATGATTAATCTATCTTCAAGCCTTAAATAAACAGACATATTCATTCATGGAAGGAATTTAAATATTGTATCATGGGAGAATTTGGAGATTGCAATAAGGAAAAGGCAGTATCTAGTATTAATGAATTTAATGTGATTGGGTAATGGGTAGAACGACCCAAAAACCCTTTTTTAACTCAATTTATATGTAAATTTGCCATTTTAGAGACAACATTTACGTCAAGTTATTTGCCAGATAGGGATCAGTTACTTAAGAGAAAGTTATTAAAGGACTACCTAGGATAGCCGAGATAGGCTGGATTTGTTCATTGATGGCAATATAACCCTTAGGAAAATTGGAGATAGCTGAAACTGAAAGGAGTATTGCCTTAAGGAGAGAAGACCATAAAATGTTACAATATAAACAAAAATTCCAAAGTAACACACATATAACAGTAAGGAGGAAAACCGAGAACATAGTCCAGTTGCCAGGTTGAGAACCTTGTTGTTGCGAGAAGTTTATAGTTTTTTTATGGTTTCATACTCGAATGGGTCTATAGAAAAGATTTAGCTCGGTTGCCGGAGTGCCAACCTTGGGGAACTCCGCTAATTAGCATACATCTAGGATGGACGCCGCAGACGGAGGTGGAAAATAACTTTTCAGCCAATCAACCTTCAATTACGTGTGATACATTTTTTCCGTATAAATTGGATGTGAGGAACCGATTTACTGAGGTCAGTTGCGTGCTTTGGGGTAAAATTTCAGGGTCAAAGGTCAAGTTAAAGGTCATTTTGTACATTTGGGAGGTTCAAACTTTTTGATCTCTGCATAAACTGCACAGTGCACACCACTCATACTCGATACGTTGATTTTAATCTCGCCTCTTCTTCTTTCATAGAGAGGTATGCTGGCTGACTCAAGGTGTCTTCTCTCGGTGTGTCACGGAGGTGGACAAGAAACGAAATTCACTGAGAACGGGATCAGGAAGCTCATCTTATGTGCCAAATCTCGCGGAGATGGAGACCTGCAGGCTACGCTACAAAACATTATTGATGTTGGTGGAGATGCGGCAAGCATAACCTGTCATAAAGGTTGCTACTGTACTTAACATCGAAAGAGAAATTGAGAGAGTGAGAAAGTCACAGAAAAGAAAGGCTGAAGAGGAGGGTGTAAGGACCAAGTACAAGGTCTCATACTAAGGTAGCTGATAAAGGTGTGTTTGGTACAACCGTGATTGTATGTTCTGTAGCGAGGAATGTTACCCTTGATGATAGACACCCAGAAAGATGGGACCGCGTTCGTAAGTGTATGACCAAAGAACGTTTTGACACAGGACGTAACCCATTCCCAACTATGAAAGATAGGCTCCTTGATGTTGCTGATCAGCGTAATGATGATGTGGCTAGAAGGCTCAAGTTGCGCTTTGCTTTTGTTTCTGATCTACCTTCTGCTGAGTGCAAGTACCACGTCCGCTGCTATAACAGTTTTACGAAAGTTCCCACATATGCTGATTTGCCACCTGGTGCTGCAGATGAAGATGCTCTGAGGAAAGTCATTCAGTACATGAGCCGAGCAGGTCCAGATTATGGAATAGTGTTGAACTGCATTCCCTGTACTCGGATCTAGGTGGCAATCTCGCTCGACGTGACATGTTTAGCAACGTGACTGACTGCATGAGTAAGGATGCTATAGTTGTTCGAGTAGATGGATGTGCTACCATGGTTGGTTTCCGTGACTCCGTTTGCTAAACCTCTCAAGATAGTTAAGGATGACGATACGGATGAAAGGAGCATTGCTTCCGTGTGAGGCAGATCAAGCATGAGGAGATGCGTCCGTCATAGTTAAGTCCATCAAGACGAGATTGTCCTCTCTCGCTGGCAAGAAGGTCTTATACTTTCGATAAGTATCACAACGTTTCTGCGAAGGACCATGAGCGTATGCGACGTGCTGGCAATGGTTCCATCAATTACGACCTGATCATCAACCGCTGCCCAGTCGAGATGCCATCATGAGGAATAAGCACAACAAGTTGCAGCTGTCCCAAAATTCTTAGTACCTACAGCTTCGGCGAAAGGGGTTACCGTGGAGAGCCCCAGCGATGGTGTGTTCACCCATGACGAAGCGGACATAACAATGATCTCGTACCTCCTTATGCTGCCGAGTCCGACACGCGAGTCATCCGCATATTCTCAGATACACCGGATGTGTTGTGCTGCTTGTATACTGGATGTACCGAAAAAACATCCAGGCTACAGTGCAAATGGAGCGGTGGGATGGATCCATTTGGACATCAACGCCACCTGTTCCCAAATCGGCCCCAAGTGCCTGCAGATCCTGGGAATGCACTACATTACTGGTTCAGATACCACCTCATACCTGTGCGGCAAGGGGAAAGTGTCGGCACCACTGAGACCATGAGAGCTGGCGACTTCTCAGGCCTGTACTCAGCCTTCGGCGAGCTTGATGCCACACATGCACAGCTCATGGAGGCAGGACCAGGCGTTCTTCTGTGCTCTATATGGTCAGCAACAGGGGACCACTATGAATGAGGCGAGGTACCATATGTACACAAAGAAGGCTGGAAAGCTGTTCAAGATCATGTCGCTACCACCAACAGACAAAAATCTCTTCCTGCACATCTTGCGCACTCATCTGCAGACTATACTCGCCAAATCTGCTGACCAGCAGGCTCCACCTGAACTTGACATCACGAAGTATGGGTGGGAAATCAAAGATGGCACCCCAGTACCAGCAACCTATGATCAGCCACCAAAGGGCCCCAAGATATCATGGATGTAGTGCGGTGCAGCTGTAAGGCGGCGGGGAAGGCATGCGGCAGTGAACGTTGCAGCTGTCACCATCGAAATATATCATGCACTGTGTACTGCGCTTGTGGTTCTAGTGACGCTTGCTTGAACCCCTTCAAGACAGGAGACGTAGACCAAGATGAAGTGGAAGAGGAAGGAGAAGCAGATGTGGAAAATGACGAGGAAACTGATCATCTTGATCTTGCATTCGGCTCTGATGATGAATGGGAGTGATCACCGTTAATGAATAAACACTTGATCACCCTCGTTCTGAAAATGCAATTTTTATTATATTAATAATTTTTTTGGGCCAAAAATGACCTTTACCTTGACCTTTGACCCTGAATTTGACCCAAAGCATGCAACTGACCTCAGAAAATCGGTTCCTCACATCCAAGTTATACGGAAAAAAATGTATCACACGTGATTAAAGGTTGATTGGCTGGAAAGTTATTTTCCACCTCTGTCTGCGGCGTCCATCTTAGATTTATGCTAATTATAATTAGCGGAGTTCCCCAAGGTTGGCACTCCGGCAACCCAGATATATCTTTTCTATAGACCCATTCGAGTATGAACCATAAAAAAAAAATACACTCCTCATGAAAACAAGGTTTAGTATAAAACACCTATGGGTGTCAAACGGACTAAAATGAAGTAAAGGAGTTAAAAAGGAAAATCGATGATATGGAAAGAATCATAAGAGATTTAGGAGTTAACAGGCGAATGCTATTAGATCCCAGGTGAGACCAGCACCCACTATAGTCTTTTTTTGATTATTTTCAAAAATGCACTAAGGAAGCCACGTCCCCTGCCTCCCCTTCTTTTCTACGGGCAGCTGATTGGTGTATTCCTCGTATCATCATTACCAATCACAATATCTTCACTACTTAACAGCGGCGTGACCACTTGACAGAGCAATCTTCACTACAAAGGGTGACAAAATCAAAAATCCCTTTGTAGTGAAGATTGCTCTGTCCAGTGGTCACTCGCTGTTAAGTAGTGAAGATAATTGTGATTGGCAGTGATGATACGAGGAATGCATCAATCAGCTGCCCCGTAGAAAAGAGGGGGAGGCATGGGGCGTGGCTACCTTAGTGCATTTTGACCATAATAAAAAAAATTGACTATAGTAGTTATCAAACTAGTTGTCAGGTTAACTAGAAATACTCTCCATATTGCCGAATGAACAATCACTCAGAGAATGAGTGTACTAGGAGATCTAGGCCAGGAATTTATTTTGATTGCCTTAGGACAGGATGTAGAAGAGGCTACTATACTGTCCAGGTAGAAGAAAATACCAGTCAAGATAACTCAGCACACAGAAATCTCCCATAATAAATGTCACTTTTGGGAGCAATATAGTACAAGGACTAGTTTTATATTGGGAATGAATTTTCATTAATTAAAAGTACGGTACAATAGCTAAGGTTAGACATCAAATATAACTAATTAATACCTAATTTGACTAGGATTACAGGAAAAGAATTTAAAAGACATTATGCCAAGTTAAAGTTAAACTTAATTTGGGAGTAAATAAAGTAGCTGAGGAAATATTGATAGTTGTCATAGAGAAATATCTAACAACGGAAATCTTGTTAGAGATGAATTTTATTAGTTAGAGGAGATTAAGATCAATCACAAAAAAGAACAGTAGAATGGGCAGGGTTGACCTATCCTTTAATATTGATAAATCAAAGATATTGAAAAATTAGAGCCATCAAAGAACAGGTAGTTCAAATGAAGAATCCAGCATAAACAAACGACTAATCAGGGTAAGTCAAAGGTAGTAATGCATCCAGGAAGAATCAGTACATTAGAAGTAAAGTTAGATGAAGAAGGAAATGAGTGCCATGTCTGAAAAGATGTCAAACAATGCTAGGAATGATCAAGACTATGTTTTAGCAACGAAGAAAGACATGCTATACTGCTTTGATAAACATCAGAGGAGAGGACATGATCATGATGTATCAATTTATCGCAGGAATAGACATGCATAAAATTATTGCACTTTAACCATTAAAGACGCAATAAATGTCTTGCTACTATAAATATTCTTAAAATGACACGGCAATAAATGTTTCTAGAACTAATAAATATGTGCTGAAATTCTGCTTTCCAGACAGAGGAAAAGATCAGTCGAAGATGTTGCAATAAGAAAGAAGTCTAGTGTCCAGATAGCATATCTAGCATTAATTAATGACGAATATACGAAATAGTATAAACAAAACAAGATATGACAAGTCTGACTCAATGCTGTATGAATACAAATTGGTATGACCAATTAGGTGAGAGTTATTGGCAGCTCGCTTCGCTCGCTGCCACTTACCATAAGACCCATTCGTGTAAGGGGAGTGGGAACCATTCGTGAGCCAAAAATTGAATAACTACTCCTAAATATTGTCGGATTGAGCAGAAATTTGACATGCAAGTAGTGCTGTCAAAATCAACGGGGGTCTGTGCAACAAATATTTTGCGTAGAACAAGCCCTTAATGAGTAATTAGCGTAATAATTTAATTAGTGCTAAATATACTTGGTTTGCAATAACAATTTATTTTTCTTAAGAAGTACAAAAGTGATCCTCGCTATAGGTTTAAGTTTGGAGAGTCCCCAAGGGTACAAATCAACTATCAACTGTGAGAAACCGTGAGAAACCGTGAGAAACCGTGAGAAATGTTTGACGTTTCGTAGCGCCACCGTCTGTTGGCCGATTGAGCTGAAATTTGGTATGAGGGTCCCCAAGAGTACAACTCAACTTTTCAACTGTGAGAAACCGTGAGAAACCCGTGAGAAAACCGTGAGAAACCGTTATAAATGTTTGACGCTTCGTAGCGTCACCGTCTGTGGACCGATTGAGCTGAAATTTGTATGAGAGCCCCACGGGTACAAATCAGCCATCAACTGTGAGAAACAGTGAGAAAACCGTGAGAAATGTTTGACGCTTCGTAGCGTTGCCGTCTGTTGAACGATTGAGCTGAAATTTGGTGGGAGAGTCCCCAAGGGACAACTCAGTCTTCTACCGTGATAAACTCAGTCATAAACTCTGGCGACACAAAGCACTCGGCCCTCTTGGCTTTGACAAGACTCCAGTGCCTTCTACACTGCCCTGTTAGCTCCCTCAGCCCAGCAATTCCACAAATTTACTATAAAATGTCAGCCCTCTACATATTCTCGAAGTGTGTCCCTATGCAAGCTAAATGCGAACGAAGGCATAGCAGGGGCACCTACTTGTTGTTGTTATTTTACCTGCAAATCATTATGAACTAAATTTAGGTCTGTAGATTAGGTATTTTAAAAGCACTTTGAGCTCGCTGTCACGTTCCAGCCGCAAGAACTGAACCAAAAGCAAAGGGGCCAGAGGCTGGACGCCTATACTTGATGTACACATACTCAAACACACACACTGCACACACACACACCACACACACACACACACACACACACACACACACACACACACACACACCAACACCGTAAGTAACTCCGTAGTGTAGGGTTAGCACGCTCGGCTCACAACCGAGTAGTCCCGTGTTCGATCCCCGGGCGGAGCGAAGACAGACGGGCGGTCTTCTTTAAACCGAGCCCCTGTCCACCCAGCAGTGAATGGGTACCGGTGTTAGCCGGGGGTTTGTGGACCCGCCTCCCGGGGTGGTGGCTTCGGCCACCACTAAGCACTAATAAGGATGAATGGTAAAATAAAGGTTGATATGGAGTACGGGGCCATGCGAGCATTGCTCAGGCCCTGTAAAATACAATTAGATGAATACAACTAGTAGATGAATACACACACACACGCAAAAAAAATTATAATACATACACACGCAACATACTCGGGAAAAAAAAGTTGAAGAGGGACCACTTGCAAGAAATATATCAAGAAGTATAGCTTCCCATACAGGTCCATTTTATACTGTGGAATAACCTGGATAAAAAATATGGTAGCTACATGCCATGATTATCACGACTTCAAAGCAAATCTGGATAATAGTAGTTTTGGAGACGGGACAGTACGAGCATAGCTCTTTTCCTGTATGCTACAACTAGGTAAATAAAATAGGTAAATACACACACACGCACACAAAACACACACACTACACCACACACACACACTCGGTACTCCGTAGTGTAGTGGTTAGCCGCTCGGTTCACAACCGAGAAGTCCCGGGTTCGACCCCCGGGCGGAGCGGAAACATATGGGCTGTTTCCTTTAAATCCCAGCCCCTGTCCACCCAGCAGTGAATGGGTACCGGGTGTTAACCGGGGGTTTGTGACCTGCTCTCCGGGGTGGTGGCTTCGGCCAACACTAACCACTAAGAATGAATGATACAAATGTTGATCTGGTGACAGGGCCATACGAGCGTTGCTCTGGCCCTGTAAAATACAACTAGATACAACTAGATGAATACACACACACACGCAAAAAAAATAATAATACATACACACGAAACACCATACTCAGGAAAAAAGTTGAAGAGGACCACTTGCAAGATATATATCAAGAAGTAAAAGCTTCCCATACAGGTCCATTTTATACTGGTGGAATAACCGGATAAAAAATATGGTAGCTACATGCCATGATTATTCACGACTTCAAAGCAAATCTGGATAATAGTAGTTTGGAGACGGGACAGTACGAGCATAGCTCTTTTCCTGTATGCTACAACTAGGTAAATAAAACTAGGTAAATCCCAAAACACACGCACACACACACACACATACACACACACACACACACTCGGTACTCCGTAGTGTAGTGGTTAGCACGCTCGGTTCACAACCGAGAAGTCCCGGGTTCGATCCCCGGGCGGAGCGGAAACATATGGGCTGTTTCCTTTAAATCCCAGCCCCTGTCCACCCAGCAGTGAATGGGTACCGGGTTTTAAACCCGGGGGGTTTGTGACCTGCTCTCCGGGGTGGTGGTTTTCGGCCAACACTAACCACTAAGAATGAAGATACAAATGTTGATCTGGTGACAGGGCCATACGAGCGTTGCTCTGGCCCTGTAAAATACAACTAGATACAACTAGATGAATACACACACACACCCCATACACATACACAAAGAGCCACGCATGTAAAGCTCAGACCCTATATGATACAACTAGGTGAACACACACACACAACACACACACATATAACACTTTTTTTTAAACACATTTAATTTCGTCATGAAAACCACCACGACTTTAGAAACGACAACCTCTTATTCACAGAGCTGTATGGCTGTTAGCATAGTTTACCCCAGCAAAGTCATCATAGAAATATTATTTGATGTGAGGGAGACTGCAACTTATTGAATGTTCCTTTTGCGTCTGTTATCGTCTATGCTATGTTGCAGAACTTGTGCAATACTTCACATCAATCAATTTCGTGTAGTGTAAAGTGCGTGATTAACCACTTGCAGAAGTTGCAGCCACTATGCCCAGCAGTGTACTTGGTAAAGATTTAGAAGATTAATTGCAACCAGTTTTTTTTGGGCGGAACTATTTTTTTCTGATAGAGTTTAATGTCGGTTGAATGAATTATGAGAGTAGTTTATCTTTGAAATCACTGTTTGTTTTTTGGCCTTTCCCCCCGGCTAAAAATGTGTGATTTTCAATAGAATTGACGACAATTCATACAAAACACATCAAAAACTATTGCAAAATAAATTATTTTGTCCTTGTTAATTAGTTACACAGGGAAAACACCAGCAATGTTGCTGTGCGGCAAAATATTTGCTGGCTGCCATCCGCAGCCCCGCCATCGAAGATAATTTTAACAGCACCTCATTCCCCCCTATATGCTCCCTAGTTAAGTCTTGAGCAGATGATGACGTCTCCGGAGACTGCGGCTGCTGCTGTAAGCGTAGGCACTCGGATAGAGAAGATCTGAAGCCCCCTTCACACATTCCATAATGGAATCACGATCGCGCCAACAATGCAATGCATCGTAAGTATATCGTGACGCTATCGATATTTATGTAGCAGCTTCGTGACACTATCGTGATCGTCGTATGTCTATCGTGACGATAAAAAACCGTACGCCCTCCTTCATCCCTACCTTCCCCCATTTCATGCACCCTCTTCCGCCTCCACCCCCCCATTTTTCATTCACCTCCACCCATCCCCGACTCCCTACCCCTACTCATCACCACGTGGTGATACCACCCACCCCCTATTCATCACCACGTGTGATGCCACCCACCCCCGTTTAACCACTCACATCCCCACCATCACCAACAACGCCTTCTCCACCCCCCCCCTCTTTTCCCCACAAACGCCCCTTCTTTATTACAACCCTCCCGTTTCCCCCCTTTCTCCATCACCAACACCCACCCCTGTTTCTCCCACCGTCATCTCTAGCCCCTCTTCCTTCTCCATCAGCAACACCCAACCCCGTGTGAGGCATGTTGCTAGCTCTTGATGCTATCGTGATACGTTCATGGCACCGTCCATGGCACTGTCGTGGTTGTCGTAGCTCTATCGTGACGACAAAATAACCGATAATTTGTCATTCGTGACCTAGTCTTACAGGTATCATGACTCCATCGTGACCATCTTACGACCGTCATGACACATACTTACTGGCAGCGTGACATTGTTGTGAGGCTATCGTGGTCTGTGTTTATCGTGGTCATATTTCACGATAGCGTCAATAATTAAATTGGTGACCGCTATCGTGGGTCGATTATGGAATGTTTGAATGAAGCTTGAGTCACGGGTGGGGACACAGGGCTCACCATGCATGTGTCAGTGGGTCGACCGGGGGCAGTGTGACGGGGGGGAGGAAACTGGTTTTTCCACCACACTCGGCCAGTGGGGAGCCTGACCTGCTAGTCGCGCGCCCTGCCGGTGCCCATGACGATGCCCACCTTGCCCCAGCGGGGGCGACGTTAGGTCCTGATGCGGACGTGCTCGTTGACCCGTATTTTTGGGAAGGGGACGGGAATGCGGGTGTAGGGGCTAGTGGTGTCACGTGCCCGCTGGACGGCACGGCGGCCCGCACTCATCCTTTCCATGCTTTCCACTGTGTCTCGAAGGACGCCGGGTGGGTAGGTACACACACGCGGGGTGGGCAGGGACAACATGAACGTAGAGGGTGTCCCATATAAAAACTGAGCGGGGGAACATCCGGCATTGTCGTATGTTCGGAGCTAAAGGAGGCCCTGTTTTAAACTCCTCACAGTCTATGTTACCAGAGGTGCCACCTTCAGGATCAGGTTCTTGGTTGACTTGACGGCTGCTTCAACGGGCCGTTCGAATGCGGGTAGTGAGGCG
The DNA here is from genome assembly GCA_016584305.1 of Chionoecetes opilio. NCBI lineage: Eukaryota > Metazoa > Arthropoda > Malacostraca > Decapoda > Majidae > Chionoecetes > Chionoecetes opilio. The sequence continues at coordinate 26,887 of JACEEZ010002666.1, forward strand.
AACTGATCAAATATCGGACTTCCAACTAGTCCAGGAGTAATAGGTTTAAACCCGAACATATTATACACCAGCTGAAATTGCAAGATATGTTCAGAAAACTGTCCTGATTAACATACTTAAACCCCCCAAAAATCCTGCTTTGTTTCAGCGGAAATCCAAGATGGCGCCCAAAAATGGTCGCCAGTCCTTTAGTTTCCCACATCTCTGGTTTCAGACTTGATGAATACAAAAAAGGTGTCAAAATATAGGTCTTGAGGCATGTGGATGTTGATTAAACCATAAATTAGAAGCCAAGATGAATTCTGAAACGATACCAAAGCCAAAAACTAAAATAAAAGTGTGGCGTAGATGCACTTTTCATCAGTTTGCATGCCAGATCATCTGTACATTTTACTGTAACCAACCGTTATTTCGTTTTTTAAAGTGTATTTCAGAGATAGCATCGTGTGTAATATGTCAAGACAATTTGGGAAGAAATTATGTCTGCGTTGGAGACAAGGGGCGGAGGACTCTGGTGACAGCAAGCCTGAAAAGACAAGATGGACTTTTACCACCTGTTCAATAACATCACTGTCAGGGGAAAACACAGGGAATTATTCCTGATCTGTTCTTCAACATAATCAACTGTCTATAAGTCAAGCTCGACCTGGAAGAGTTTTTTGTCATATGAGCTTGCCCCTTGTGGAAATTATCCACTATTTTGAGAAAGGTTTAATTTTGAATGGTGGAATTTGGCGCCTACCACCAGGTAGGCGGGATACGAATACAAATTCCACCTATGTATATATCATTATAGATTTGGGTTATAAATTAAGATGTATTTAGATATAGTAATATAATTTGGTGGTATTCACCTATAATACCACAATTAATCAAAGGATTAACATAATATAACAATTGTGAGGAACTTCCACGTATAGGAAAAAACCATTTTTGGGAACGTGTTCCACGTGTAAGCTCCAGCTGTCTTGAAAGGGTTGTAGTCAAGACATTTAGTCACGAGTTAGCACCTACACTATGAAAGTTGTAGTCAGTTTTTGATTGTACACCAAGGTGTAGTCACCTCATACAATATAGTAAACTTTAACCGATCAATCGGTTAAGAAAAAAACGGGTGTAAAACACATCTTATAAAATCACGACCAGCTGTGAAAAGCTACGTCAGCCAACCAGTCCGCGACGCCATTACGTTCCACAGTCACCGCTCTGCCCCTTCTGTGTACCACAGAGTCTCACCAACACTCCCTCAAATAATGATCTGCCTTCATAACCTCAACCCATCTGCCACTGCTGCGTATACCTTTGTTAGCGTCTAATAGGGTATCTGTGCCCGCTTAGGTAGATTATGGGTTAATAGCAAAGGGGAGTCACGTTAATTAATATTATAATTTCAACAGTTTGTTGTCGTCCATCAGTTGATGGGCGATAATTTCAACACCCTTCAACCTTTTTCCCCGTTTCATTTATGGTGTCATGGGGGAAACCAAACAAGATACCCTGGGTACACTCCTGAAGTCGTTTGCCCTGCGCAACCCGACATGCCAGACAAGTCTCACTAGGGGTGGATGGGGATCACCTGTTGCAGACAGTGGTGTGGCCACAACAATTTAACTACAGAGATGTTGCCACGGTTATCTATCCTATGCCATGAAAAACTATGGAGCACTCACTAACTGTTGTATTTGTGGCTATAACACCATCTCTACAAAGACAGCTGAGCAACAGCGGCGAGCAAAGAAAGCACATCTAGTAACATCTTGTTTGATCAGAACATGCAACCACTACTTCTCAGGCTGCATTTCTGGCCAATGGTCACAATAAGGAGCGACTAATACAAATACTTAGTGTCATTATGTGTCAGTCAGGCATTCTAGTGAAGCAGGGGCCAAAGGGTGATGCCGATACCCTGAATTGTATCAACAGCTCTATCCCTAGCAGAGTCAGTTTTCTGTGGTGTTGTTGGTACAGACACTGACATACTGGTAATGCTGGTGGCTCAAGCAACCACAAACATGTACGTGTACTTCTGTGTCGGAAGAACCCCATAACACTGTACAGGATTCGTGACATTCAAGACAACGTTGGCAACACAAAGTCATATCTGATGGTGCTCCATGTAATAACTGGTTGCGATACTGTGTTTTGCGTTGTATCGCCAGGGGGAAACGGGAAGGGATTCAATTTGGTACATTTAAAAAGAAAAAATAGGTCTTCAATCTTCAAAGTATTGGGT
>JACEEZ010002667.1:0-11562 GCA_016584305.1 Chionoecetes opilio
GGGTTTAAAAAAAAGGGGGTTTTAAATTGGGTTGGTGGGGTGAGGGGTTTGGGAGTAAATGGGTGGGGGGGGGAATGGGTTGGGGTTGTTTGGGTGATTGGGGGGGGGGGAAGGGGGTTTGGGGGGTGTGGGTAATGGTGAGGGAAAGGGGGGGGGTTTGATGGGAAATGGGTAAGTGAATGGGGGGGGGGTTGGGGAATGGGGAATGGGGGGGTTTTGGAATGGGTGGGGGGGGGGAATACTACATTTCTACATCCGGGGTTTTTCAGGAAAGTTAAAAAGGGGGGGGCTATCTGGGGGGGTCCGTTTTGGGGGGTGGGCCAAAGGCCCCCAAACACATTTTTTTTGGGCCAAAAGGCCCACCACTAATACCCCTCCGAGGAGCTAGCCAAAAAGCCCCGCCCGGGGGGGGCTTTGCGGCTAGTGGTTTAATATACCTGATAAAACCCTTTTGGGTCTTTTTTTTTTTTCCCGCCTGTCCTGCTATTTTAAAAAAATTCTCAAAAATTTTCCCTTAGCAAAACGAGTTAATTTTTTCCCACGGGGGCCCTTTTGCCTTTCCACTTTTTTTTCTGTTCTTTGCAACCCAAATTTCCTTTGCCTTGAACCTTAAATAAATTTTTTTTTTAAACCGGCCAAAGGGGTTTTTGTTTTAAATTAGTGGTCATCCATTTTGGATAAACTCTTTCGGGGCCTTTTTTCCCCTTTAAAAGGGAATTTTTCTTTTCTGTCCCTCCAATTTAAACTTCCCTTTACAAAAAAAGGGAATAATCCCCCTAAACCCCGCCCTTTTATTTTTCCCATCCCCAAACCGCTCAAAATTACCTCCCCCCCCCCCCGACCTCACTTCCATGTCCAAAAACCCCCTTTTAATTTTACCTCCTCGGGCCCCGAACCACATTTCCATTTCAAAAACCCTTTCAAATTCCCCCTCCAGGTGCCTTCTAATCCTTCAAAATTGGGCCCCTTTCCATTTTGCCCATCGCCCTGTCCTTTTAAAAACCCCTTGGAAAATTTTTTTTCCCCCCCCATCCCACTCCTTTTTATTAAAAAACCTCCAGGTGCCCTTCTTAATCCTGCTTTAATTTTGGGCCTTTCTAAAATTAGGTATTCTATGTTTTTTGGGCCATTTAAATTTTTCCAAAATTTTCCCTTTTTAAAGGGCCAAAATTCTGATCCTCATAAGGGGTTCGCTATTATCAAAACTTTCCCCCAAACCCCCCCAATCTTTAACAAAACCCGGTCTCTATTTGTCAGCAATAGATTAGAATATTATCCCCTTTCGGGTAGGCTCCTTGATTGCTTGACTTGGGAATTTTCCCCTTTGGTTATTTTTAAAAATTTCCCTCGGCGTCGCTTGCCCACCTATGTTTTTTAAAATCCCAGCCCTAAAATTTCAAAAAAAAAAATCTCCCACCACGAAATGGGGCCCTTTTTAAATTCTGCAGGCCTTTTTTTTATTTTTTTCCCATATAGGAAGCTAAAACCCTGTCTACAAATTTTTTGGAGGCCTATACCCCCTACCCCCAAAAACCCATTTTCCCCCTTTCCCCTCCGAAACCTCTCCCATATAGGGCTCTAGGGTGTCATCTGAATTTTTATAACATTATTAACACAACACGAAAATTAAAACCCTTTTTCATAAAGCCCCTATTTCCTCCACCTCCCCCTTCCCAAACTCTGCCCTTGTAAAATAATTTTACCCCCTCTATCCCCGACTTCCCGGATCAAATCCCTTTTCCTAAACATATCCAACCATTTTTCTTAAATTTGCTATTATTCAAAATCCTCAACACTATTTTTTCCCCCTCGGGGAAATTTATCTTTTTTTAAAAAAAACCCCCTACAGGCTAAAGGGGTTTTGGTGGCGCTTCTTACCCCCCTAGGGGACAGCCCGGGGCCAAAAAAAGGGCCTTTTTTAAAGGAGTTTTACCCCTCCACACTTTTAGAAAAAGGGCAAATGAGGTTTTTGTTGATTCTTTTTTGGGGAATGTCTATTTTTTATAATAATTATTTTTTAAAACAGCCCCTTTCTTTTAAAAAACATGGCCTTTTAAACCCCCTTTTAAAAACCCCATTCAACCCAAAAAAAAATTAGAATTTTTGAATATTTTAAAAAAATTGTTTTTTTGGGGCATTTACAAATTTACTTCACTATTAAGATGCCTATTTTTAATAAAAAATTTATGTTCAAACAGTCAGATTCTAATTAAAAAAATGGCCTTTAAAAACCCCTTTAAACCCCCAAAACAAAATTGATAATGTTGGAATACCCTTAAAAAATTTGGGTTTTTTTTAAACCACTTAAAAAAGAATACTTACAGTTTTTAAAAAACCACCAATGCCCCCGTATATCTCTGCCCTTAAACCCTCCTTTGGGCCACCTCACTTATCCCCCGGCCGATTCGAAAACTTTCTCCACCACGGGAAAAAATTCCCAATGCACTCAATCCCGAAAATAAACACACTGGCTTTTTTTTGGTCCGCGAAAAAACCCTTTTTCAGTGCAGTAAAAATAAAGTTAGGCCCTCTAACCTCTGCGGGTTTTGCCGATTCATTCTTGTACTTGGGTTTGGCGCATTTTCATCCTTTGCATTCACTGCCAACCAGGGCCCAAACTGGGTTAAATTTTCTCGGGTTTTTGGCCGACGTGACTCTAAAACCCCCCCTTTCCCTATTGGTTTTGGGGGCCCCGCAATACATGTTGTTTCAAAGGGGCCTCATCTTTTTGGGGGCAGTAAGGTGCGGGCTAATCATTTTGTGGTGGCGAGTACAAAACAAGCTCATTCAGGAACTGAGATTTTTTATTTTTTTTTTCCCATGCATGGAAGGACAAATCGCCTTGGGGTTTATCTAAAAAAGTAGGCACCCCTTTGGAATGTTTTCCCGGGGCCCTGTAAGGCATTTTCAATTTTTTGGTGGGGACTAATATGCCGTTCGCTTTCCCAAGTCTGTATAGAGCCCCTTGTCGTGCCCAACATCCTAAGACATCCCCGGCGGGTAAGGGCCTTTTGCATGTTTCCTTTGCCTTTTTTGGGGTACTGATATGGTGAACAGGTTTATAAAATCTTTTCCTTTTGAAAAACAAATTTCCCTGGTGCCCAGCAGGGCATATTACTTCATCGGCCAGTGCTCCCCGGGCTCCAGAAATACCCCCCAAAAAGCCCGAGGACACCCCGTGCCCGTCACCCCCGAATGTTACACGGGGTAACAAAAACATATTTTTTTGAAAATCGCCCGGGGTTTTTCCAGCTGAATTAGACAAATTTTTGATGCTCTGGGGTCCAAAATGACCTTGGTTTTGCTCAATCAGGTCAGGTTTTTTTTTGCTACAGAAATTTTTAAAAAAAAACGATTTTTCGTAAAAAAAAAAATTTGGGGGTCACACTGGAAACCCCCCGATGATTTTTTTTTTTTTTCCCTTTTTCCCCAAAAAATAAAATCAGCGGGATCCAAAATTTATTCAGTTTTTTTTAGTCCCACAATTTTGGAAAAAAGCATAATTATCATAATTTAAATATAAATGAGCGTTTTTCGTGACACAAAAGTTAAAATTCACGGCATAAATCGGGGGTTTTTTTTTCTTCGTTCCCGTGTGTGAGCACTCTGGGTTGTTTTCTCCCTTTAGCGACCCTTTGTCCCGCCATCATGACCTTTTCCGGGCCCCCCTCCCCGGGGACCTCCCCCATTTGGCGCAAAGTCCTGATGGAAAACCCTTTTTCCCTGCTCGTCGCTCCCTCGCCCCCAAAGGGTTTTTCCCGGAAACTTCCTTTCCAAAGTGGAGAACAGGGGGAAATGCATCCCTTTAAAACTCCCCTCAAAAACCCGAAATTTTTTGGGGAAAGGCCCTTTTATCATGCTGCTGACGGTCTGGCTTGGGTTTTTCTGCCCTTTGTGGGCCCCCCGGAAGTTGTTCACCCACCTGCACAAAAGATTTTTTTCCCCCCGGGGGCGCCTTTAGCGTGTTTATGGAGTTTTTTTGGGAAATCTGTGTCCTTTATAGCTGCCGTATCTGTGGGCCAAACGAAATGCCGGCCTTTTTACTTCTCAAAGGTCCCGATCCCCGGAAAGGGTCGGCACAGGTAGTTGAAGCAAACCCCCCATCCTTTTTCCAGGCGCGCGTGAACTGGTTTTTATTAACCCCAAAACCCTTTAAAATGTGCGGGGGGGAAACAATATCTTCTTCCCCGGTCAACAAGAGGTTCCCTTTTTTGATTTTTTTTTTTCCCCGCCCCAGTACTTAAATGCCCCTTCCTCCGGGGCCGGCCCCCTTTTTTCTTTACCCAGTGGGGGGGGGTCTGTCCCCGACTGTCCCACCTGCAAAAAAGCATGGGTACTTTCGTGAACCCGGACTGCTGACCAAAGAAAGTTTAAACCCTCTTCAAATCGACGGGAGATGATCCATTTTGGGGCTGCTCTATTGGATTTTTGTCCCAGCCTACTTCACTGCTTCAATTTTCTCTTTAAAATTGTGGAGTGCGCAAAAGGGATTGGGCGAACTGGTTTTTCCCTTTGTGGGGAGCACACACTTCAAAGAGCGCTTACAACTGTCATGAAGGTCGCCAAAACTCTCGGTTTGTATTGAGGGGCGCCGATTTAAAAAAGAAACCCCCGACTCTCCCGGGAGTACAAAAGGGTTCCCTTCCCCCCTTTTCAGAAGTAGGCCCCTGTCGGGCCCATGCCTTCTTTTCAAAGAAAGTGATCGCGCGTCCTTGCCAAGTTTTGATTTTTCTCTTTTGGGGTCTGGGGGCCAACCCTCGGAGGAAGTCTTTTTGACAAAATGAAGGGTCCCCAACCAATCATTAAGCCCCACCCTTTTGAAAAGGGCCTGCGGGCTAAACTTGTGCTTCATACTCTTCCCTTTTGGGAATCCAACCCCTCTTTTGTACTGGTGGCCCTCCCTCGTCGCTGTCGGGGGAACTCTTGGGGAACGCTGGTTAACAAATTTCCCTTTGCGTGGAGGGCCGTGGAAAGGGGGGGGCAAATTTGGAAGGTTTGGGGAAATGGGGGCTGTGCCCCATTCTTCCGGTTGATGCCCTTATATTGGTTTGGGGCAGAAGTAACAATCCGATGCATGGTCAAAAAGGCCCCCCTCCAAACCATCGGAATCCCAAACTTCCCGTGAAGTTTTCCCCGCCCCCTTTTGTCCACCCCGGGGGTATTCCCCCCGCACGTCTTGCACACCCCTGTGCGGTGCCCAGGAAAATTAAACTTGGTCCCCCGCTTACTTTAAAGGGAAAACCCCGTAGGCCCTTCACAATTTCCCTTTATGTTCTTTCCCGTCCCCCACAGCGTGTATTGTCCCCCGATGTACAAAAAAACCCTCCCGGGTTATTTTCCCCCCCCCCTGACCGGGGCGCCCCCGAAGCCTCCCCAATAAACGGAAAAAAAAAAGAAAAATGCAGCTGAGTGGGCAGACAAAGAAATTTAAATTTTTGAATTTAGAAATTTTGAAAGGAGTAATGGGGAGACAGGTATTGATTTGAAATTTTTTTAATTTTTGGAATTCCCTTTTTTTCGTGTCCCGTGCTTGTAAATTTGATAAAATTCTTCAAGAAAAATATGAAATTTAACTCAAAACCCCTATAAATTTGCAAAATGTTTTAGCTCGTCAAAGGGAGGCCTATTTGGGTTTTTACTCAAAAAGTTTACCTATAGACAAAAACAAGTGTTTTTCCCGGGTCAGGGAAAACCTAAAATTTTCCCAAATTTAACTGAGAAAACCCCCGACTTTTTTTGGCTTTTTACCCAGTGTTATCCCTTCTTTTTTCCCTTTTCACCCTTTTTGTTTGTTTTTGATTGTTCTGGTCTTCTTTAATTTTTTCCGTGATTTTTTTTCGATGGCCCACTAGTGTTAGTAAGAACGGAAGTACGTGGGGTAAAAAATTTTAACTACGGATTTTTCATCAAACCTCGCTGCTGGCAAAAACGATAAACCCATGTGTACTGTTCTTTTAAAGTGCCCGGGGAACGATTTTATGAGGCCTAGTAAGGGTTTTTGCATCATTTTCTGAAACCCTCCTCCACAGTAAAGCTGGAAAAGCCCCCCTTTTTTCAGGCGCCAGAAAGTATTTGGGAAAAAAAAACTGGAAAGCGACTGGTGCTTCCCAAAAACAGACCTCAAGGGGTGTTGAGGCTCATAGGAGGTTTTCCCTCGAAATAAACGGGAAACAAAAAAAGCCCCCCAAAAATTGGTAAACCTTAATCAAACCCTGTTTTCTTTAAAGATGGGGCAAGCGTTTTTCCTTGGAGATGGGAAGTGAACGTAAATTTAAACAAAAATTTCCCTTTTCACAGGAAGCGGAGAATTAATGGATGGGCAGATTTACATAAAGGAAAAAGTGATAAAAGGGGGTCAAATTTTCCCCCCAACTGGGGCTGTTTTCAATACAGCTGGATGGTTTAACGGGGTGAGTTCTTGTGCCACTACTCGTGTTTTTTTTAGGTATGTTTTCCCCTTTTTTGATATCAAGGGGAAAAATTCTGTTATGTACACAGCTTGAGACCAACAAAAAAAGCTAAGATGTGGGTGGAAAAGCTATCTTCTTTTTTTTTCCAAAAGCTAAAAAGGATCCCCCGGGGGGAAAAATTTTTGTGGAGTCTGGGACAACGGGGCCCCCAGCGATGCTTTTTTTGGGGTCAAAATCAGGGTTTTTAAAAAGCGTGTCAAGGAATAGCTCCGAAAGCCCGGGGGGGCATTGTATATCCCATCGTTTTGCCCCTGGCGGGCCCAAAACCCTCCCTGAAAGAACCTTTTTCAAGATCCTGGAGGCATTTGGTTTAAAAGCGTCCCAAATTTGTAAAGCTGGAGCCCCTGAACTCCCCCGCCTTTTCCAAAACCTTTGGGGAAAAGACATGGGTTCGGAGCATGAAGCTCTCCCCCTTTTTCTTCAAAGTGCGCTGGGGTTTCCCCAAAGGGGAAAGTTTTGAATCGGGTGTTTAACTTTTGGGGGGGGGCTTAATTGTTCCTGGGAAAAGCAATGAAAGATGATCTGTTTGAGGCACTTTTAAAAGAGGTTTTTTGGGGGCCCGTCCCCTTTCATATTTAGCAGATATATTTTTTAGCAGCTAAATAGGTTTTAATCCGAAGCTACAGGGTAGGAAAGAAATGTGTTTTTACCTGATTGGGTTGCCCTTTGTGGGTTTTTTTGCCAAGCCCCGAATTGGGGAAAGGAAAGTCGGTCCGGGAAAGTTGCCATGTTTGAAAACCTTTTCCCGCTTCCTTTACGAGAATGAAGATTTGTCCCCCTTGACCCATTCCTTTAAAAATGAAAAACACTCAGCATCTGAGAAACCTTTTGGAAAATGAATTTTTAAAATTTCTTCCCCCGTTCGAGGGGGAAGAAGGGAAATTGGTATTGAATCCATTTTTTCTGGCACTCCCTTTATATTACTAAACCCTTCCCAGTGTTTTGGACGAGTTCCTTTTATTTTCCCAAAAATTATTCTGCTTTCCAAAAATCTCTATGAAAGAAAAATCTCTGAATGTTTTTCTTTGGGGTTTTAAAGGGATCAGTCATATCCCAAAAATCAGTGAAAATTGCCTTCGACTACTCCCGCCTTTTTCAAATACCTATTTATTTTTAGTCTGGTTTCTCCCCCCCTTTCCCCCAAAACAAGAATTTAAGAGCCCGGGAAACCCATTGGATGTGGACCCCCAAAAATGGGAAAGTGCTTGTCTTTACCCCAAACCCCGGATTCCTTTAACCCGACTGAAAAAAAACAATATTACCCCCCACTGATGTGTGGGTAAAAAAAGGGGAGAGATTAATTGAACTTTTTCCCAAACCCGATTCAAAATTTTCTAGTGTCCCCCCTAGTCTTTTTTAGGCAAATGAGTAAATTAAGCCCTATCACGAAATTTTTCAAATATAAGATAATTGGGCTGTAACTTTGTAATAAAGCCAAAGGGTGTTCTCTTCATCACATTTTATTTTTTTTTTTTTTTTTTTTAACCTTTTTTGGGGGGGTTGGGATTTGGGAGAAAAATAAAGGGGAGCCACACGAATTTTTTTTGGAGAATTAAATAAAGGGGGGAATGGAGTAAAAAGGTTAAAAAAACCCATTTGGTTTTTACCCTGCCCCGGGCCCTGGTTTGAACTGGCCGGGGCGGTAAAAGTCGCAAAAAGGGGTATTTCTGGACTTCTAAATTGGGAAGTCAAGTGGGTAGGGTAAACGAGGGAAAAAATTGAATAAATGAAATTTTTTCTTTTAAAAATTACCATCAAAAACACATAAAAAAAGTCCCCCACTGCACTAATGTCGCGGGGTTTCATATATTTATTTTTAGCATCACTACAAAATTTGTATTTTCCACTAAAGAGATGTCACAGTACGTATTTTTTACTTACTACATAACACTATACCCTACAGGGCTTCAGTGACACATCAAGTCTGTAGTGATGCAAAATTTTTGTAAAATATGGGGGCCTGGGGGCATTAGTGGGATTGGGGACTATAGTGTTGTTGACGGTACATTTCCCTTTCCCAAGATTTTTTTCCCAAAAAATTGCGAATATTTTTAATTTTTCGTGAAATTACTTTATTTATGGGCGGCCTCATTGGGGTTGGGGGGTCTTATCACAGCCCCGAGAAGCCCTGGTCTCTTCTCCGCTGACTGTTGCGCATCGCCCCGTTTTTTCCCCACTGGGCCAAAAGGTGGTTCTGGTCGCTGGGTTGGAGGTGTAGACTGGGCTGGAACGGCCCCAACCCGCCGCGAAAACAGTGCCCGCGCGGGGACTGAACCAGTCAACCCGGGCTAAAGGGTCGCGAAAACGCGCAAAAGGTTATCCCGTTTCGTCGACACCCCCCACCGGGGGGGATTTTAAGGGCCCGGCCCATACCCCCTTTTCTACGGCCCCCGTTGCCGTACCCCCAAACAAGACTCACCATCATCTCCGCTTGAGTGTATTTTGGTAACGGGGCACATTTTGCCCTCCCTCGAGCGGACACCGCCGAGGGGGAGAGTGATCTGATTTTAATTTTGTACGGCACCCCATACAGCGGTAGGGCGGTGCGGTCGACTTTTTTTGTGACGTCATTTTGTTCTTGTTGTACGGCGGCCGTAAAAAGCGGGCTATGGGAACCCGGTGTCGTGTGGGGTGTCTGTTTGTGAGGGGAGTCTTTTTACTAAAAAGGGCAAAAAAAAAGGGCGTTGAGGGGAATACTTATAATTTTGACTTGATGAACAAAGGCTTGTCCAGGCGTCAACAAACCCTCTATTTATCTTAAAGGGTGTGTGGGGGGCACGAAGGGGAACACTCCCCGGGACGTCGGCGATAATTCCATTGGCGACATTATATTTTTATGGTTTTTTGAGCATATATTATATGAGGCATTCAATTTCGTACGAAAGTCCTCGAGCAGGAGATGGGGGTATATAGGGGGTTAAGACATTTTTTTACGAAATTGAAAAGCCCCATATATCATACTACCCCAAAGCCGCCCACCGGGGGACTTTTTGGGTAGCTCCTGCGGAGGGCTTTGGTTGGGGCCCTTTGGTCACCAAACACCCGACTTCCCAGATAGCCCCTCTAAATTTCCTGAAATCATGATTTAGAAAGTATTATTAACGCCAACCCATTTACACACCCCCCAACCCTTTTCCTCACCCCTTTCCCACACTCCCACCTTCACTCACCCATTACCCTCACCCCGAACCCTTCACTAACCCCTTACCCATCACCACCCCACCCTTCACTCACCCTTACCAACCCCCCACCATTCCTCACCCATCACCCACACCCCCAACCCCCTCACTCCCCACCCTTCATCACCATACCCACACCCATTCCATACCCCACCCATTTAACCCCATTACCCCTCACCCTACGTCAAGTTTTCCTCAATTCTCGCAAACCCCCCTTTTTTTTTTTTATAATTTTCGCTAATAGGCTACAAAAAAATAAAATAAAAAAAAAGGTGGAATCCCAAAGGGGAAAAAAATTCCCCCTGGAACCTTTAAAACTCCAATGGGGATTACGGGGGGGGGGACAAAACCCCCAAAAAACAAAAAAAACTTTGTTTATTATTAAAATTTTAAAAATAAAAAAAATTTTCCCAAAATTTTCCCCCGTTTTGGGTTTATTTGGAAAACCCCCCCCCCCCCCACAGAAAAAATAAAGAGGGTTTTGGGGGAAAGGAGCCGGGAACCCCTTTTTGAAATAATTAAATATTCCCCAAACCCCCGTTTTTTTTTTGAGTAAAAGACCCATCCAAAAAAAATTTGACAAAGGTTAAGGGATGGGGACCAAAAAGGAGAAAGAAAACTTTTGGGAAAAAGCAAAGGGAGGAAGGGGAAAAAGGAAATGTTAGGAGCAAGGAAGCGTGAAAACCCCAAACCACGGGGGGGGGCAGGGATGGGGGTCGCAGGCGGTGCAGGGCTGGTGGTTGCACGAAATTCCCCTGAACATTTTGTAATTTTTATAATCTTTAACGTTTGTGGACGGGTTGATTCTCTCTCTCTCTCTCTCTCTCTCTTCTCTCCTTTTCTCTCTCCCCCCTCTCTCCCCTCCTTTTCCCCTCTCTCTTTTCCCCCACACACATAAACCTCCAACACACACAAAACCCGGGAGATTCCGCATGGTTTTTGCTGTTTTGCACACTAGGGGTTAAACTCATTTTCAATATGGTGGAAGGAATGGAAAAATGGAAAAAAAATCATAGCTTCAAAAATTTCCTCCATGACATTTTTTATAATTTTTTTCAATTTTTTAAAGTTTTAAAACATTTTTCCATTCCATTTCCATTTAAAAATTTATGCCCTGGGGTCTTTTCGCGTGGTGTGTGTGGTAAGTGTGTATGTGGTTTTGTATGTAGTCTGTCTGTTGTCTGTCGTATGTATGTAAAGGGTTAAAAAAAGCACGGGTCCCCAGAGTTGCATTAATGCAATAAAACAAAATGAAAGTTATGCTATGAAATCTTAATTACGTACATGGAAAAAGAAAACAAAAAAATAATGGGGGGGGGGGGTATTCGTAAGTCCACCCCCCCCACTATTAAAGTTCAGCAGACAAAAAAATTTTTTTCTCCGCAGCGTCGATAAAAATAGTTATCTTCGTAGTCCAGGCAGGTGTTGATAGGGAGGGGGGCCGGTAATCAACCCCCATGGCTCAGGTGTTTAAAAAATAACGTAGGGGGCAAGGGAAAACAATGCCAGGGGTGGCGGGAGCAGGAGTCACCCCTTCCAATGCCTGTGGGAGAGCGGTAGGAATTTTTTTTTTTGTTTGGTGAACTGGTGAATGCTTGGTTCGTACAATTTTGTCCGTGTGTGTTGCTTTTGCTGTAAGGGCTGGGGGGCCCAGGCCCCCCGGGATACTACATCCCGGGGGCGTCGGCTGGGCGCGAGTTGGTGCGGGGGGGGAGGCGGGGGGAGGATGTGGTGGGGCGGGTGGGAAAAGAAACTACGGGAAGCAGAGAAATGGGGAAGGAAAGTGGTCAGGGAACCTCTGACTTTTATGTTGTGGCATTTTGGGAAAGATGGAGGTCCTTGATTTTGTTTTTTCTATGAGAGTATGATTATGTTTTTATTTTCGCATTATCACTTTACCCCGAGGTAATAAT
>JACEEZ010002668.1:0-15000 GCA_016584305.1 Chionoecetes opilio
ACAAAAATTTTTTTTACCTTCCTTCAATATCTTCCTTACCCATTCATTTCCCCTTCCTACTCTTCCCCATTTTTTTCATTCTCACCCCCGCAATCACAGCTTCTCTTCCCTTTCCCTTCGCATTGCCTAGAGTGTCCTTCATAATCCCGTTCTACCCACAGGCTCATCCTCATCTCTTCATCTCTCCCCTAGTGCTTACAACACCTCACTCGCTCAAGGTTCCCACCCCTTTTCGGGACCTGATGGGGGGGGAGGAAACAAAAAAGAAAAAAGTAAAAAGGGGGAAAAAAGGAAACTGAAGACCTGCGAGTTAAATTTTACCTAAAGTTTCCCTTCTAGGAAAGTGTGTGGTCTGGGGATGTTTTTCAAGGAAAAAAAAAAAATGTGGAGTGTTGGGGTAATATTTGTGTTTGTTATCCCTTTTGTTTTGGTTTTTTGGATAATAATAGAGATAGAAAATAGATAGTATATGATAGATGATAATAAAAGATAATAGTTTAATAGTAATATAAAAAATATATGTAATATTGTGTGTGTGACTCTCCTTCTCTCTCTCTCCTCTTCTCTCTCTCTCCTCTTCTCTCTCTCTTCTCCTTCTCTCTCTCCCTCTCTCTCTCTTCTCTCTCTCTCTCTCTCTCTCTCTCTCTCTCTCTCTCTGATTCTATTAAGCCAGTCTAATTTACCTTCGCATATTCAAACACTTATTCCATTTCAAATTTTACATTCCATACTTATCCTAATAATTGAATTCTGCTACGAATACTTGCTTTCATAAATCTTTCATAGTTTTTGTTTGTTAGTTTCCTCCCCTTTGATTTTTCAGTCTCTTCTTCCCATAGATGTTATGCGTTTTCCCCCCTTTTTTGGTTTAAATCAGGGCTGTGTATGGTTGGGAAGGGGGTTGTATGAATGTATATGTGATTACCTGTATAATGTATTGCCTAAGGTGTTTGTGTGTTGATATTACGTCACGTTTCTTAAGGTGTAGGATATGTACATTATTTATATGGCTATACATCACCCATTGCTACGTTATATGTTTTGTATTCATCTCAGTCTCCCCTTTAATGCCTTCAATTTACTCGATGGGACAAATATTTCATAATAGCTATCATATCGTTTGACGTGGAAAATACCAAGGCTACGAAAGGACTCTCTCTCGGCCTTGGAAAATACATAGCCCAGTATTATTGATTAAATTACATCGTTTAATACTTTACGTTTACCTAAGCAATTTTTTTTTTTAATACTAACAAGCATTCACCTTCATTCTCTCAAATACGATTTCATTCTCCATCGAAAAACTAAGATTGTATAAAAAGAATAGTAGAAATCCATAACTGAGAAACATCCTTTTGTACTTATCCCTTTCAAATCGGATGAAGGAGAAATAGACAAACAAAAAGGCATCTTATTATCGGTCGGCTTGGCAGAAAATCCCATAAAAGGTGAGTTTCGGGAAGTTTGTAGCGGTGTATGAGGGAGAGGACGTCTTATGAGGCTCATGTAAATATTGACAACATGGAAGTCAAACAAGCGGCTCTTTAGTACTGCGGGCAATATATACCTTGAGACGCTCCTGAACCACTCTTTGGCTGTGTCTTTCTTTCCGATAGGTTGGCATATTTTTTCCGTCATAATGAACTGATAGTTTATTATTTATTCTGTTTTTTCGGTACAGTTATTTGAGTCGGTCTATTTGCTACTTTTATTATCCGTCTACTTATCTGTCTATTTGTTAAGTTATCTATATGTGCATGCTTGTTTGCCTGTCTGTCTGCTCATGTCTCTTCTGTCTGCCTGTCTGTCTGCCTGTCTGTCTGCTCATCTGTCTGCCGGTCTGTCTGTTCATCTGTCTCTTCTGTCTCCCTGTCTATCTGTTCATCTCTCTCTCTCTCTCTCTCTCTCTCTCTCTCTCTCTCTCTCTCTCTCTCTCTCTCTCTCTCTCTCTCATATAAGGCTGCCCGGAAGCTCTTTTTTCTCCAGGTCAGTGCGTATCGATGCCTAACACGCCTCCTCCCTACGCACTTCCTTCCCATAGCAATAAAGCTTCGCAGACACCCACGGGTTCGCTATTTCATCCCCACCCAGAAAGAAATTGTACTTCCTTTCCAGAATACTCAAAAGAAACATGGAACAAACACGCAAAACAGAAAATAATAAATCATTTCCCTTCCAGAGTGCTCAAGAGAAACAGAATCATAATAAACAATAAATCATATTTGATAAAACGATATCTACTTCGGAAATGCATCATTACAGCTAAGAGGAAGCTTTCTGTGATTACAAAAAATGGATATTACAATAGATGGTTTGTTCGTGATTAGAAAAATAAAGGATGAAAGGACCAAGGCTGCGGATATCCACTATTGCTATGAAAAATAATCGCAATGACAGTTCAGCGCGCAAGGAAAACACACAATTTCCATTGGATCCATGTACTTTTGCAACCACCTATCGCCGGCATGTTTTGACAAGAGTAAGTCATGCATGATTCACTGGCCTCGAGCTGCTGTACATCCCAGCCTGACTGGAATCAGAATGACTGGCCAGTAATCATACCATAAATAGAAAGAGAAACATGTAATGTAAATATTTTCATTACCGCAGTACCGAATGTGGGGCAGTGCCTGAAATATAAACTGCGGAATGTTTCGATGAAAAATAAACTAATATGAATACACAGGGATTATGTGAAGCACAGTAATGTCCGTCATGATACTGTACGTACTGTTATTTCTTTGCTTACTGGTAATGATTATCTTGATGGTAGTAATGATTAAAATATTGTAGGAGATAAAAAAAAAATGATATTGATTATAATAATGCTAAAAATTATTATGATATTATGATAATGATAAAGCTAATGCATTAATAATGACGATTAAACAGATATGTTAATAACAGTGATAAAAATAATAATGATAATAATGAAAAGAAGAAGATGATGATGATGATGAGGACGATGAAGACGACCAATAAGAACAAGAACAACAAGAACCAAACACAATCTCACAAGTCCTCTAATTGTCAACGTAAGAAGACAGTCGTCGTCGTCTGAATAATTGATTCTGATGACGCTGCCGCCGTCGGTGCATTATTAGCCATAATGAGTGCCTCCCCGCTAAGCCGGTCCCCGCAGACACCAACACAACCAATTTTATCAGCGTCACTCTCAGTCCCTTAAAGCTAAAATGCCTATAGATCATGCATGTTGTAGTAACTGTAATGGACTTACCTATGTTTGTATGTGTCTATTTATCTATGAATAAGTCAATGAATGTCTATCTTCTTACCTATCCATATGTATGCTTGTCTATCCAAATAAATTACTTAATGTCTTATCTACCTAGTCATATGTATGCTTGTCTATCTGAATAAGTCAATGAATGTCTTATCTACCTATTCATATGTATGCTTGTCTGTCTATATAAAGGAGTGTTCATTCTGCTTTGTCTATCACACTTGTCATTCGTTACTGCATGTCTCAATCCAGTTCCCGCGCTTTATGATCGCGGGGTCCGTCGCTCCGTCCTCATCACCTCCATAAAGATCATTACATAGCGTGAGTATTTTCTCCGCTACTTTGACTCTTTGGTCCTCACGTCCTTCTCTCCCCTCCCTGCACACTTCCCCTCGCATGCAATTACCACTGTTCCCTCACCTTCCATTATGCACCTCCCCTCCACGCACACCTCGTCTTCTCTATTTTTTTTTGTCTTATTCACATTTGTTCATTATTGTAAAACCATATTACTAAAATTACACGACTTGTATAAATAAGGTATTCGTGTCACTCTATTATTTTAAGGCTACCAGAGACAGACTTATGAATACTTTTGTATATGTTATGTCTGTATATATGTCTGTCTGTCTGTATATCTGTCTGTCTTCTGTCTGTCTGTCTGTCTGTCTGTCTGTCTGTTACACACACACACACATACACGCCCCCGCACTATGTGTTGTTATTGTGTCATTATAAATCCCATTTTGCCCTAAAAAACACATTCACACCTGACGAAATGTTACCTATGTCGATAATTATCATTGGTACTTTACTTGAATATATACGTATTGTGTGACGAAGAGCGTTGTATGTGTGTGTGTGTGTGTGTGTGTGTGTGTGTGTGTGTGTGTGTGTGTGTGTGTTGTGTGTGTGTGTGTGTGTGTGTGTGTGTGTGTGTGTGTGTGTGTGTGTGTGTGTGTGTGTGTGTGTGTGTGTGTGTGTGTGTGTGTGTGTGTGTGTGTGTGTGTGTGTGTGTGTGTGTGTGTGTGTGTGTGTGTGTGTGTGTGTGTGTGTGTGTGTGTGTGTGTGGTGTGTGTGTGGTGTGTGTGTGGGGGTGTGTGTGGTGTGTGTGTGTTTTGTGTGTGTGTGTGTGTGTGTGTGTGTGTGAAAGAGGAAGAGAGAGAGTAGGGAGAGGTACTATACATGTACATATTATCATAATAACCTTTATTACCTCATTGAAATAGTCGTCCATCTTTCACGAAAGTTCGATTACATTCATTTTTCATGTAAATAATTTTTCATTTCTCTCGGCAGGTATTTCATCTACTGCCTACCCCTTGTGCCTCCCCTTAACGCAACAGCCTTCCTTCTCGCCGTCCCTCTTTCCTCCAAGCGCCATTTCCCCTCGCCCCTTTCCTCGTCGTCTTCTCCTTCCCCCTTCCTTCCCTCCCCTCATCCACCTAACAAGCTGACTGGCCCAAGACCTTTAGGAGCCGCCCAAGTCTACGAGTCTTTGGGAGTCTTTGTTGTTCAGGGTTCCTCAGACGAACTCTTTTACGTAATTCGGAAGCCTTCCCTTTACCTTCTTTTTCCATCCGAGTCATTTCATATATATATATAATATATATATATATATATATATATATATATATATATATATAAAAATTTATATATATATATATATATATAAAATATATATATTATTACTATATATATATATATATACTATAATATATATATATATTATCAAATTTTTAAATTTTGACTCGTGATGGGAACACACACACATATATATATATACACACACATGCACATATAATTTATATTTATATGTTGATTTATTCAATTGTCAAGTACTTAATCTAGTTACAATTAAGTTAGCTCGATCCCCTTATCTCTGAAGACTCAGGAAGAGCATTACCGGAGTGAATGGATAAGATAAGAGGCTTTCTTTTTCCTCTGTTTTCTTTTCTTGAAAGTATAAACAGACGTAGCAGCAGAGGAAGAAGAACGGAAACAAATAGCTTATTCTTACGTATGTATGTACTGCACCTAGAGCGCCTGTAGGCACAAACACATATACGCATCAACTTCATAACAGTTTTTTTTCTTCAAATTGTCATTTTTCTTTGTTGTCTTCAAATTTACAAGCCTGCAACTGTTTGTTTTAGCATCTATTCCTTCCAGCTTTTCCCGCTTCTTTCTTTATTCAGTCTTAATCTTCTTATTCGCGGATTTTCCTCTCCCGCTCCGCCCTCCTTCTCTCCCTTCCTTGTCTTCCATAACTCACCGTCTCTACTGAACCATAAAGGATTTAATACCGACGATTTTTGGTAACTGGGGCGTTCCTCTTCCATTTTTTTTTCCTCTTGTAGACCTTTAGCCTTCGCTTATCTCTCCCTTGTCTTCCGCTCGATCAAAGAAGCACTTTAAGTCAACATTATTATCTTCCATTTGCCTTCCATCTGGTCGTGTGGGGTAAAATATCGATTCTTATTGACTATTCATTACGAGCCACGACGCTGCGCTGAAGTTTAGGAACAAAGGACTGCAAGATTAAAGCCTTTTTGTTACTCTTTCTTCTTTCCATAATGAAAAACTTGGCTACAAAGTTATCGGTGATGTTGGTCTAAGGAATGCAGGACGGCACTTCTTTCTTTGCTTCATTGTTTCTGCTTCATAATTCATATTTAAGAGGTAGTGGTGATGATGGTGGTAGTAAATATAACATAAGAATTGTTTTTTTTAATACACCACCACTGCTGCTACAGGTACAGGTACAAGTACTAATAATAATAATGATATTACTAAATCCACTACTCCTATCACAGTAAAAACAACTACTACTTTTTCAACTCATATTACTATCATAACTAGCATATGCAGTAGTAGTAGTAGTAGTAGTAGTAGTAGTAGTAGTAAGGTTTACGTTTAAGCAGAAGTAGTAGTAGTAGTAGTAGTAGTAGTAGTAGTGGTAGTAGTAAAAGTAAAAGTAGTAGTAGCAGTAGCAGTAGTAGTAGTACTAGTAGTTAGTAGTAGTAGTAGTAGTAGTAGTAGTAGTAGTAGTAGTAGTAGTAGTAGACTAGTACTATTATTATTAGTAGTAGTCGTTGTTGTCTCTACCCATACATAAATTTTTATCATACAAGATAATGATGAGTTTGAAGAAAATAGTGAGTGATGATGATGATAAAAAAATATAAGAATATGAATAAAATTGAGAAGATTAAGAAACAAAATTGTTGTAATTCACTTCAACAATACATACTTTTGTTTTTACCCACTTTTCAACATACCGTGGCTAGGCTACTTCCAAAAATTCACCTATTCCACTAACCCCCCCCCCACTCTCTCTCTTCTCTCTCTCTCTTTTCTCTCTCTCTCGTCTCTCTCTCTTTTCCTCTCTCTTCCTCTCTCTCTCTCTCTCTCTCTCTTCTCTCTCTCTCTCTCTCTCTTCTCTCTCTCTCTTCTCTCTCCCCTCTCTCTCTCTCTCTCTCTCTCTCTCTTCAGAACACAAATTACACAGAAACAAAGTAACATAGAAAAGAAGTCCAATTCCTCAACATAAACGCATAACGTCTACGTCTCTCCACATTCATCGCGCAACACGAAGAGAGCTGCAGCGCTAAGACACCCGCGGCCATCCAGAAGCTCCCCATAAATTCCTGTCTTTTTCCAGGATTTAGCCCGTAATCCTCCGCGCCCTCTCAAGTTGCTAAGTCGCTTGAGAATATATCTTGCACTTTGCGTGGAATCTCGTGGCTTTCCATGCGATTTATTCAGCGTCGATCAATGGCCATAATGATTTGTTTTGCCAATATTACGAGTGGAAAAGAAAATGGCAAGTTCGATGTGAATTGGAGGATTACATAGGATTACATAGGAGTAACAGACACCAGGAGACCTATTGGTCCATAGCGAGGGTATCTGCTGAACTACATACTACTAACTATCAACTACTTGTAAGAAAACAGTTGGAAAATGATACCATGTCCCTAAAGAGGATAGGAACATGGAAGTTTCATAGTGCAGAATGATAGGATATGAAAATACTAACTACAACTACCACTACCACTACAACTAATCGATACGGGGGACTAGATACGAATTCGCACTATCAATACCCATTTACTTTACAGTGCGCGTCAAGTCTGTTTTTGAATGTAGTTATTGTGTTGGCTCCGACAACATTTGCTGGTAACTTGTTCCATCGATCAACGACTCTAACATTGAAATAATTTTTACGGAGATCGGTGATGCAACGTTGACCGTTTAGTTTTAAACCATTATTTCTTGTTGTCACTTGAGTTGAAAGCTCGAATAGGTCCTCTTGATTAATGACATCAAAACTTTTTAGGATCTTAAAGGTTTCTATCAAGTCCCCACGGATTCTACGATCCTTTAAGGAAAACATATTAAGTTTCCGCAGTCTCTCTTCATAAGATGAATTTCGCAGAGATGGAATTTGTTTGGTTGCTCTTCTTTGCACTGATTCCAATTTGGCTTGATCTTTTACGAAACAGGGCGACCAGAATTGAACGGATATTCCAAGTGCGGTCTAACCAAGGACGTGTATAATTGTGTCATTACTTTCGGAGTTTTATGTTCAAAGTTACGTTTAATAAAGCCCAACATCATATTTGCCTTTTTACTGGCAGCTAGGCAATGCGAACTGGTTTTCAGATCATTACTGATGATGACACCTAGATCCTTTTCCTGCTGTACTTCAGTTAACGATTTATTTTGCATTTGATAGTTATATTTGAGGTTATCGTTGCCTATATGCATTACTTTACATTTATCGGAATTGAATTTTAATAGCCATTTATCACTCCAATCTGATAGTTTGTCGAGATCACTTTGTATGAGTTCGCAGTTTTCTCTAGTATATGCTTTACCGCCTAATTTGGTGTCATCTGCAAATTTTGATATTTTAGATACAAGTCCGCAGTCCAGATCGTTGATATATATCAGAAAAAGAGTAGGACCCAAGACCGAGCCCTGAGGCACCCCACTAGTGACATCTAACCAATCAGATGCCTCACCATTTATTACTACCCGTTGTTTACGATTTGAAAGCCAGTCGCCAATCCATGAACATGAGGAGGAGGAGGAAGAGGAGGAGGAGGAGGAGGGGGAGGAGGAAGGAGGAGGAGGAGGAGGAGAGTAGGAGAGGAGGAGAGGAGGAGGAGGAGGAGGAGGAGGAGGAGGAGGAGGAGGAGGATAAATGAGACTGGAGTAACTATGCTAAACGTTGAATTACAGGAAAGTTAATTTTGCTTGAAGTGAAAAATAGAAAATGGATAAGTACAAGAACACCTAATAATGGTCTTAAAATAATAAGTAACATTAAATAAAACAATATTGCACGTGGCCTTGATGTAAAACAAAAACAAAAACAAAAACAAGAAGGATCTAGGTCAGGAAGAGCAGGAAAAACAAAAGTGTGTTTCCATATTCTCTCTCGTCGCACAAACTTTCACTAAATATTCAAGGCAGAGCCAAATATCATGCACACTTATTACCTACTTTCCCGCCACCTGAATAAATACATTCATACCAACGTGCATAAACACTAAGAGAAAAAAGGCTCAACTTTTGCTAAGAATTTAAAAACAGTACACCACCAGTGCCACCATGCTTACGCTGCTTTCCCTCTCCTCTATCTCCCCCTTCCCTTCCCTTCCTCCCACCTGGCCCTTGGGGGGGAGAGAGAGAGAGAGAGAGAGAGAGAGAGAGAGAGAGAGAGAGAGAGAGAGAGAGAGAGAGAGAGAGAGAGAGAGAGAGAGAGAGAGAGAGAGAGAGAGAGAGAGAGAGAGAGAGAGAGAAGAATGAGAGTCACGTCCACGTCTAATTTTTATTCCATTGCAAGACCTTGACCTCTATAAACGTTTTCTCAATCGTAGAAATTCAAGCTTTGCACGAGGGAGAGTTCCTTGCATATGTAAACTGATTGCACAGTAAGGCAAGACTAAAGTGCCACCAACTCTAAACACGGGTGAAGAAATATGTGAAAGCGGAACAGTAATTACATACATTCTCTCTCTCTCTCTCTCTCTCTCTCTCTCTCTCTCTCTCTCTCTCTCTCTCTCTCTCTCTCCTTCCCTGGAAACATCTTATTTATATTCAAAAAGGTTGTAAATAAAATGAATGAATAGGTAATCAACCGCACCTTAAGAACTCGATAAATAATTCCACGAAGTCTGCAAGTAAAGTTGTTGAAAATGTTTGCCATGTCAACGCGACGAAATATTAAGACGCTGCAAGCCCGAGGAAAAAAGGGTTACATAAACTAAAAAACAAAATGGGAGGAAAAGTTGTGCACGCTAAAGAAACATTGCCTGAGACATTTTACTGCCTGAGGAAGTCTTCAGAGCCGGTGAGAGACGCGGAAATAAAATTGTGAGAATACAGTTTCTTAAAGCACGGAAACTGCCTCACCTCCAACAACCTGCTTCTTCCTCCGCCCACCCGAACACCCGGCAAGACTTGACAGACCGACCATCCGTCCACATCCATCCTACCATACCAGTCCTATCCATACTAATCCACATCCATTTGACAACACTAACCTGCTCACATATACTCTACTTATTATATTTCCTCTCATTATCCTCCTACTCTTGTCCTTCTCTTTGACATCTTACTATCAGCAAACAAGACATATCGTGTGATGCAAACGTAACAAGTCATATAAATCAGATTTCAGCCTAAATATTGTGCAACTCCAAAGTCGATACAGAATATTGAAACTTTGGAAAAATATTATAGTAAAGGAGCTGTTTTCTTGCTAAGGTCTTAATGAATAGTTATTTGCAGGAAGCTGTGAGATAGAAGGCTGATGCTATTGCTGTGCCTTGACTCACCTGCTTCCTGTTGTTCACACCAAACACTCAGCACGCCCACTTACCTGGAAAAAAAATATTAGGATTATCCAGCGATTAATTTAGACAGTACTTGAAATGATAAAATAATAATATTAGAATAACAGCTAGTAAAAGTAATAATGATGATGACAATAATAATGATGATAATAACAATAAAGATGATAAGTGTTGATAATGATAATACTAGTGATTTAATAATGCAAAGAAGAAAAATAAATAAATAAAAAAAGGAGGTGGTGAGGAAATTTGTCTTGAAAGTTGCTTCATCGACCGTTCATTGTGACTCGCACTATTGTTCTATGATGACGGTGACGATAATGGTAATGATGATGTGCGATAATGATGATAATGATGACAATGAAGACGATTGACATAGATAATAACAGTGACAATGTGCGCCTAGGGCAGTGGTTCTTAACCTTTCCAGAGGCGCCGAACCCTAACGAAAACCTCTGCACCTTGGCCGAGCCCCTTAAATATGCGAAGAAAAAAATATTAATACAAAAAAGAAAATTGCTTCAAAATTCAAGAAATATTTAAATAATAAGAAGAATACATTTTGATTTAATTGATGCAAAAATTAGAGGAACATTGCCTCAAAATTCAAGTTTTTATTTGGATAATAAGAAGGAAGGAATAACTGAAGCAGTGGCATATATAGGTCCTCTGAAAGGGGGGGTTGGCCACAGAGGTGAATCCATGATTGTTTTAAGACGGGGATGGGCGAGCGAAGTGAGTCTCAACAGCTTGGGGGTCTGAGGAGGGGTCATGAAATTTGTTGAAAATCGAGCATTTTTAGGACATTTTGAGGCCTCAGGAGGGATATTTTGCACTAATCGGAGATTCAATGGCAAAACAAGGCTGTGCCCCAAACGTATACGCCACTGCTCGGAAGTGAGAGAGCCGGGCGAGCACACGCACTTTTACACACCCGCACATGACTCCCTCCACCGCGCTGCTGAAATTTACGTTGATTTCGCGTATAGTTTACTCTGGTGAATAATCTGGAATTACAATAATAGCAAAATTGCAATGTTTTTGGAGGGCCTACGCCGAATCCCTAAGACTGGCTCACCGAACCCCTGGGGTTCGATCGAACCCAGGTTAAGAACCACTATACTAGAGGGACACACGCCGATGCAGGCTGAAATTGATAGAGCATTGAAAATATTGATAAGAGCATTGAAAATATTGATAAGAGCATTGAAAATATTGATAAGAGCATTGAAAATATTGATAAGAGCATTGAAAATATTGATAAGAGCATTGAAAATATTGATAAGAGCATTGAAAATATTGATAAGAGCACTGAAAATATTGATAAGAGCATTGAAAATATTGATAAGAGCACTGAAAATATTGATAAGAGCATTGAAAATATTGATAAGAGCATTGAAAATATTGATAAGAGCACTGAAAATATTGATAAGAGCATTGAAAATATTGATAAGAACACTGCAAATATTGATAAGAGCACTGAAAATATTGATAAGAGCACTGCAAATATTGATAAGAGCATTGAAAATATTGATAAGAACACTGCAAATATTGATAAGAGCACTGAAAATATTGATAAGAGCACTGAAAATATTGATAAGAACACTGCAAATATTGATAAGAACACTGCAAATATTGATAAGAGCACTGAAAATATTGATAAGAGCATTGAAAATATTGATAAGAGCATTGAAAATATTGATAAGAACACTGCAAATATTGATAAGAACACTGAAAATATTGATAAGAGCATTGAAAATATTGATAAGAGCATTGAAAATATTGATAAGAACACTGCAAATATTGATAAGAGCACTGAAAATATTGATAAGAGCACTGAAAATATTGATAAGAGCATTGAAAATATTGATAAGAGCATTGAAAATATTGATAAGAGCACTGAAAATATTGATAAGAGCATTGAAAATATTGATAAGAGCATTGAAAATATTGATAAGAGCACTGAAAATATTGATAAGAGAAGAGACAGACATAGATCAATACTATATTGGCCATTCCCCCTGTGTGAGGTATGCACACAGGGCACACTGCACACGACACACACTTACGGGTTGCTACATACACTGTTACTCTCTTTCAAGGCAATAAAGATCGTGCATATTTTTCTTTTAAATGTCATTACAGCCGGACCCGGGAAGTCCCAGGATCCCGGGCAAAAAGATTTCTCCCGGAATCCCGAGACGTTAAAAACACGCTAAAGGAAAAACTCTATAGAGTTGGAAGTGTTTACGTTGACGATAAAATGTATACAGAAAGAAAACAATTTACATAATGAATAATCATTGAATATAGATATTTTTAGTGTAGAGCAATAACTGAAGATGTTGAGGATACAAAAAATGAAAAAAAACGAAGAAATGATGGATATGAATCATCCTGAGAGTGTCAACGATTGGTTGATCAATTAAGTGATAATAAGAGACAACCGCCTCACTCTTTGCCCGCCGCCTTGCGATATTGGCGGTGCTGTTGTCGCCATTCCCTCAAGAACTGTCGCTTCCGCTCCACCGCCTGCAAGCGTGCCTTCAGGTAGGCCTCGACGGCGGCCACCTCGGCGGGCGGGCCCACGACTCTCACGCTACGGGAGTGAGTGTTGGTGGCGGGGGGCACCGATACCCTCACGCTGGGGTATTTCTGTGCCAGCCTGATTAGCTCCTCGCCCCCGGGGCCCACCAGGTGGCGCCGCGTGTTGGGTGCCACATCTACCACCACTTTTGCTACGTTCATCTTGCGCCGCTCGACTGCCTCACGTAACTGTGCCTCGATAACCTCCAGGCGGCCGGTGATGTCCTTGGCGGCGGCGGCCACCTGGCTCTTTGGGCCCTCGAGGATGACGTGCTTAGCGGTGCGATCCTGGGGCAGGGGCACCGTCACGCGCACGTTGGGGAAGTCCTTCCGCAGTTTTTGGACAGTGTCCCCCCGCGGCCCGATGACGTGCCGCCGTCTGCCCGGTGGCACGGCCAGCAACATCTTCACCGAGTCTTCCCTCCATGACTGCCACACCTCATCGTCCCTTGAGGCTGCTTTACGCCGAGCCTTGACACGCTTCTGAGCAGGTGCCACGCTTGCCTCCACGCCCTTAGTGCCTTCTTTCTTGGCACTTTCCAAGGCACTTCCTTCAGACTTTTCCTCCGATTTTACTTCCTTCTTGCACTTTTTCCGAGTGTTGCCGACAGTGTGCCACTCGCCGGACTCGTCCACTGTCTCTTCATCCTTAGGGGGAGTCTTCTTCCGCCGTTTTTTGGGTTTTATACGAATGATTTTCCTTTCTGTGGGTGCCTCTTCGTCCTGTTGACTGCATCGAAGCTGCTGTTCGGCCAAATTCTTATTGGGCTCTTCGACGGATTCCTCCGAGTCCTTCTTCACCTCCCTGCACTGCTTTTCGTCTGGCTTTTCGAGCCACTGCCCCACCAAAAGCACAAAACACAGCATGGAACACACTGCAAGGCCTGTCACATTCTTTGTGAACATCTCGTGCTCGTGTTGAGCTTTGACGATTTGCTCCTCAATGCAGCCAAGAAGCTGCTTTGTCCTGCGGGATCTGGCCAGGAGGTTCCACCAGTCCTCACTGACCAGCGCCGCGCAGGCCTCCCATGGCTCCTGAGGCGGGGCGGGGCGCAGAGGCCCCAGCCACCACCAGTGCGCCAGGAGCTCCCGTGCCTGCCAGGCAGTAGTGGCATGGAGGCCCAGGTCCTCCCATGCCTGCAGGGCCTCGGACACCCTCAGGTCCAAGGCGTCCTGCCACACGCTGCCGAGGAGGGCGGTGATGCCCACCACCACCAAGGTGAACACGGTCACCAGGGACACCTTGAGAATGAATGACTTCAGAATGGTTTTGTTTGCCATTTGATTTTATAATATATCAATCAATGACCAAAAACACAATGTTTATCACATGAGAAGAAAGGGGATGGTGGCGTCTACTACCACAGCGTGAATCTGATACTAACGTTTAGGCTTCCCTACACAGTGACGAAACCGTTGGTTTGCCAAGGCAGAAGGGGGAAACACACACACGCACACACGCGCGCACACACACACACACACAACACACACACCACACACAACACACACACACACACAACACACACACACACACACACCCCAACACACACACACACACACACACACACACACACACACACACACCGAAACAGTCAAACCTAGCTTTAATACCAAAATCACTAACTTCTTGCACATCATAAGGGCTGATTCACACTATACCTGCACGTAAAGGGACCGCACCTGACCACACCGGAGTCACGGCCGCCACCAGCATGTGTATTCACACTACACCGTCAGGTCTACGGAAGTACGGTGACCGGTCACCGTACTTCACCGTCTGTGAATGTCTTCACCGGTACACCGTCTGTGGCACCGTTGGCCACAGAGGTGAATCCATGATTGTTTTAAGACGGGGATGGGCGAGCGAAGTGAGTCTCAACAGCTTGGGGGTCTGAGGAGGGGTCATGAAATTTGTTGAAAATCGAGCATTTTTAGGACATTTTGAGGCCTCAGGAGGGATATTTTGCACTAATCGGAGATTCAATGGCAAAACAAGGCTGTGCCCCAAACGTATACGCCACTGCTCGGAAGTGAGAGAGCCGGGCGAGCACACGCACTTTTACACACCCGCACATGACTCCTCCACCGCGCTGCTGAAATTTACGTTGATTTCGCGTATAGTTTACTCTGGTGAATAATCTGGAATTACAATAATAGCAAAATTGCAATGTTTTTGGAGGGCCTACGCCGAATCCCTAAGACTGGCTCACCGAACCCCTGGGGTTCGATCGAACCCCTGGGGTTCGATCGAACCTAGGTTAAGAACCACTGGCCTAGGGTTACGGTAAAGATGATGATGAT
>JACEEZ010002668.1:27500-35000 GCA_016584305.1 Chionoecetes opilio
CACTCTTTTCTCCTCCACCTGATTCTCCTCCATATCCCGATCCAACGCCCTCCCCACCCACCTCCCTCCCATCTCCCCTAACCTCATCCCACCCCTCTCCCCCCAACCCCTCCCAACCCTTAGACCCACACCCGCCACCTCCACCTATTCCTTCGACTCTGTTTCCTCGGTAAGTTTATGTGTTTGTTTGGGTATCTGTTCGCTGCCCCTTTCACCATCAGCTTCGTTGGACGCTAAAAGCCACCACCACGCAGGCTTTGATGCCGGACTCTGGGTTCGAGGAAGGGAAGGTCGCCAGGAGTAGAAAAGAAAAAGGAGAAAAATATCTTAAGACCTCAAAAAAATAATTCGACGCTGAAATTTCTGAGAGATATTATGAAGGTTGTAGATTTACTTATGCCCACAATCGAGAGTAGTGACGATGTTGTTTATGCTTGACATCATAATCTTGGGAAGAACAACTCAGCGTGACAAGTGAAAGTAAGCTCGCATGGGGAAATGGTGTTGAGATGTGTGTGTGTGTGTGTGTGTGTGTGTGTGTGTGTGTGTGTGTGTGTGTGTGTGTGTGTGTGTGTGTGTGTGTGTGTGTGTGTGTGTGTGTGTGTGTGTGTGTGTGTGTGTGTGTGTGTGTGTGTGTGTTGTGTGTGTGTGTGTGTGTGTGTGTGTGTGTGTGTGTGTGTGTGTGTGTGTGTGTGTTTTGTCTGTGTATTTATGTGTAATGCTACTGCTTCTACAGCCGTAATCAAGCGCGTTCATTATGTGTTGCTGTTTTTACCACAACACAATGAATGACACTTGTGACTCATTACTGGGCGCAGAAAATAAACTATAGACACGAAAGAACACCAATGATAATAAATATAGTCCACTTACTATTTATAAACCCAAATCAAGCTAAAAAAAAAATATTTCTTGACATTATGGTTGTTTTCAGTATTTATAATATCAATAAAGCTAAATTATCTTTGTCTATTGCATATTAACCAATATTTGTTTCTCTGTACTAAGTGCAGAGCGTATGTAGATCGATACAATTTTCATTCATAACAATTGAAGCATAAAGTTCATCCTTCCTTCACACAGGTCAGGCAGAATCTCACTGATGCAGCTGCGACAGACAGCCTGTCATGGATATGCCAATCAATGACGTTCGTAGTGCGAAAATTTACACGTCACGCGTTTTAACCAAGCTTGTCGAACTGAGACGTATTACCAACACTAATAATGATAATCAATAATGATAACAACAATTACATCAACAAAAGGTCTTACCAGAGTCTAACATCACCACATCACCACTCGTTACCAAGACTACCACCACCACCACCACCACCACATCAATACCACCACTACGCCACAACCAACGACTCATCACCACTAAATCACCTTAATCACCCACCTTCGTCACCATTATCACCATTATTTTCCCTCCTTACCCGACTTCATTACAGCATCACCCCTCATCACTCGAACAACACATTTCATCACCACCACCTCTCCAACATGAGCTAGTATTTCACCACCAATTTTCTTGCAGCAAAACAACACTACACAGCAACACTTCTTTATTTTTATCCCTCACACCTTCCCTTCATACTCTCTCTCTCTCTCTCTCTCTCTCTCTCTCTCTCTCTCTCTCTCTCTCTCTCTCTCTCTCTCTCTCTCTCTCTCTCTCTCTCTCTCTCTCTCTCTCTCTCTCTCTCTCTCTCTCTCTCGCTCGCTCGCTCTCTCTCTCTCTCTCTCTCTGTTCTTTCCTTAATTCTATCTTTATCCCTGTCTTTCCTCTTCCTCTCACCCTCCCTCACCTAACTAAACCTCCTCCTTTACCTCCCTCTCTGTCCCACTTTTCATGTAGTTTTATCACTTGCCTCTCCTCATTCTCTCTCCCTAATTCATGCAATTTATTCCTTTTGTTGTCGTTCTCTTCTTCGCCTTATTTCCTGTTCCCCTTACGTTGCCTTACCTTAATCATCACTCTCTCTTTTCCCTTACGTTATCTTCAGTTTCCTCATTTCCCCTTAGCTTCTTCTTCCCCTTGTTATCTTACTTTTTCTCATTCCTTCCCCCACCCAGTTTCTCACTCCTTTCTTTCCTTTATCCGTTATTTTTCTCTCCCTTTTTCTCCTCAGCCTTCAAACCCGCCGTAAATCTTGTTGGTTCAGAGCTTCGACTTCTTATGTCCTTTCCGTCCTGACCTTTGACCCTCCCATTAAGGTCATGTTGGGGTGACACGCCTCGCTGCACGACTGACCCCTCGAATGTCCAGAGAGAGAGAGAGAGAGAGAGAGAGAGAGAGAGAGAGAGAGAGAGAGAGAGAGAGAGAGAGAGAGAGAGCAGGCTGGGGTACGAATGGCTTAGGCGTTCGTCCAGCAACGTGTCATTTTCCTTAAGAGGGCGAGAGTGGAAAAAAAGACAAGAACTTTAGTAAATATAGATGCTTCGGATTAAGAATAAAGAAGTTCAAGTGGCGATTAACGAGGTTATTTGTTTCTGCACACTTCCTTCTCTTGCAGGAAAGCAGAGTGTAAGGCGGGCTGAGAAACTGATCAAGAGCTCGAAAGTGGTATCTCTCTCTCTCTCTCTCTCTCTCTCTCTCTCTCTGTCTCTTCTCTGTCCTCTCTCTCTCTCTCCTTCTCTCTCTCTCTCTCTCTCTCTCTCTCTCTCTCTCTCTCTCTCTCTCTCTCTCTCTCTCTCTCTCTCTCTCTCTCTCTCTCTCTCTCTGCAGGAAATCAGAGTGCAAGAAGGACTGAGAAAATTATCATGAACTTGAAAGTGGGATCTCTCCCCTCTCTCTCTCTCTCTCTCTCTCTCTCTCTCTCTCTCTCTCTCTCTCTCTCTCTCTCTCTTCTACCCCGCCAGGGTGGCGCGGTTGGTAGAGTCGTGGACATGCGTGCAGAGTCCCTGCATTCGGTCAGCGGTTCGAGTCCACCAAGTTCGTCCTGGCGTGGTGGCGCTTTGTATAGTCAATAACCTTGTAGTTGGTACTTGCAAGTGTCTAGATAGGGATCAAAGTATCTTTCATCTTCTCTCTCTCTCTCTCTCTCTCTCTCTCTCTCTCTCCTCTCTCTCTCTCTCTCTCTCCCCTCCTCTCTCTCTCTCTCTCTCTCTCTCTCCTTGTTAATGCTAGGCGTAGGAGGAGCCGCTGCGTTAAGCCGATTAGGACTGTTCTGTCTCGCACGTTGTAGGATGTGAGGAAGTACGTCAGTCAAGACTCACTACTAAAACACTGCGTGGGACCAAGTCAAGCAGGAACAGGAACAAGGGGAGGAAGAGGAAGAGGAGGTAGTATATACGAAGCTAAGTCAGAGAGCGGAGACAGCTGGTAGGGATAAGCTTGCTCACTGATAACCAAGACGTGTAAACTACTCATGCGAAAACTCATCAATAAGAGGAAATGCAGCCTCGTGTGTTTGTCGAAGGAGAGGAATTACCAGAAGACCGAAATTAATACCCGCTGGGGATTTGGAGAAGGTAGTTAATGGGAAATGAAACTAAATAGAGAGTAACTGGTTCAGAAATAGGGTGGTAAATTATTGGAATGGACTCAGTCGTCAGGTAGTTAGTCCGGAGTCAATAAGGAGTTTTAAAAGGAGGCTAGACAATTTAATGGGTGGGGATGAAAGGTGTATGTAGGTAGTATTAAGTAGAAGGAATTACCACGTGTATATTTCGCGGCCTCTTGTAGCTTCCTTATTTTCTTATGTTCGTTGAATGAAGGAGTGTGATGAAGATGGGAAGAGGAAAGGAAGAGAGGAAACCGGATATTCACGTGAGAAAAACATGTTCATTCGCACATTCTTCCTCTTACTTCACACTCTCCTTTCCTCACTAAACACGTAGTTAAGATTATGTAGTGGCATTACGTCGCCTTTCCCACCAACACACATTCCTCACGTGCTCCTCCTCCTTCCCTCACCGCAATGCACGTTCCCTCCCTCCTTCCCTACCTCCTTTCCGCGGCGCCCCATCCCGTCCCTTTCCCCTCCTCGCCCTCCTTTCCCTCCTCACTCTCTGTCTCCTTTATCTTATGATGGAGAGAAACGCGGGAAAAATCAATGACTAATTCCTCACCTGGAAACATAAAATCGTCGTTATAATGCGATTAGTTTTTTTTTTATTGTTTGTGTGTTTCTCCTCCTCTTTACCCTCCTCCTTCTTCTCCATTCATTTCACTAAAAGGAAGTAAAAATATCTACTCTGAAGCCTAAGACCATAAATCGCCTTTTGTTTCTTTTCTGTTTTGTTTAAATATAGAATTCCCAGGAAAGGTTGCCAGCCATCCACCCTCATACCTTTAGTTAGCTTTTAGGACTGAAGGGGATTAGCGACACGTGTTTGTAAGGCCCTAGTCTCATTCAGGTAGATATGATGATGGTAATAGCTGTACTAGTAGTAGATATGATAGTAGTAGTAGTAGTAGTAGTAGTAGTAGTAGTAGTAGTAGTAGTAGTAGTAGTAGTAGTAGTAGTAGTAGTAGTAGTAGTAGTAGTAGTAGTAGCAGCAGCAGCAGCAGCAGCAGCAGCAGTAGTAGTAGTAGTAGTAGTAGTAGTAGTAGTAGTAGTAGTAGTAGTTAGTAGTAGTATAGTAGTAGTAGTAGTAGAAGAAGAGGCAGCATTAATAGGGTGGCATTAATAGTAATAATAAGAATGATCATAGTTTTTTTGTGTTTATACCATATGCCTGTTAACCCCCTTGCGTGGTGTGATGTAGAAAATATTTTGGTCTTTCACGGCAAGGGTCATCCATTATAATTATGAAAGATAGGGAGACAGGACCACACGAATATAGCCTATGCCTTGTATGCTATAACTAGGTAAGTGCAATTAGGTTAATACACACACACCAAATATACACCTACAGGAGTGAAGGACTGCCACCCTCAGTTTCTGTCGGAATTTCGAGGTTACAACTCATCGGCATACCTCCTGTACCTTATCTCTGCTATCTGCTATGGATAAAGCAGAGACATAGCGTGAAAGGAGACTAGCCAAACTTTTCTCTACCAGGCTAGGGATTCGAACCTGCGTTATCTTGGAACTTACGGATCACTCGGCTGTGAGGTGAGCGCGCTAACCACTACACCGCCAGCCCAACAATAGCAATAATCATAGTAAGTAAACATGTAGTTAACATAGTAAATATATCAAGTAAAAATAATGCAAATAATAATAATATAACTAAAATAACATTAAAATTTACAATTACAAACGACAATGGTAACAGTAATAACAGCCATATCAATAACAGCCATATTTCTATTACTGTCATCATTATTGGAGAGCCGCAACCCCTGCCAGTATTACCAATAACACTCAAACACTTTTTAATCAAGTTCACATGATAGATGAGTCAATTAGTAATAGTCACTGGATATTACATTTAATAGTTCAATTTACAAATAATTTCCCGATACTGTACTTTCAAACTTGACCATAGATGAGATTTTTCTGATACCATTATTATTATTATTGTTATTGTTATTGCTGTAAGTACATATATTCATTATTATTATTATTATTATTATTATTATTGTTATTATTTTTATTATTATTATTATTATCTATAACTGAACCATCTCTCTCTCTCTCTCTCTCTCTCTCTCTCTCTCTCTCTCTCTCTCTCTCTCTCTCTCTCTCTCTCTCTCTCTCTCTCTCTCTCTTTCTCTCTCTCTCTCGTCATTCACTCACATTCCTCTCTCCTCTTCATGCGTTGCTTTGATCTCTCTTCCTTTTAAACGCTTCTTATCCTTCCCGTTCTCATTTCTTTTTTGTCCTACTTTTGTCCGCCTTTGTGACTCCCGGACGCCATTTTACTCGTCGTCGATTGACGGGCCACAGAAAAAAAAAAAATAAGGCCAGACCAAAGAAACTCGGATATGAAGATTCCTCAGATTTATACCAGAAGAATATTTGCTTCATCAGGCCAGCTTTTTTTCCCCTTCTTTCCTTCCATTATTCATTCCTTTCCTTCTTTTTTCCTTCACTGACTTCTGCGCATGATTAAACGTGCGTGTGAATGAATAAGAGTAAGATAAATTGATGTCATTTAGAACTATAATACGTTGGGTTTCTCTTCGTCAATGCATTTCATTTCCTATTGATTATTTCTTTCATCTCAGTTGTTATCATATCACTTATTCGACTTTTTTTTCCTATTCATTTATTCACAATTTGTTAAGTGTGATTTTGTATTCCTTACGTAATCACTGCACATGCTCACACGCGCGCACACACACACACACACACCACACACACACACACACACACACACACACACACACACACACACACACACACACACACACACAGGTAAACAGTAGGGCGAGAACACTATTTTCCCATTGTTTTGTCTTGGCGTGAGGGAACATGGGAAGCTACTCGCCGCGTGTGAGGGTCGCCGCCAGATCCTGTCAACGCTGAAGGGAAACCTGTGCTGCCGCCTCCCCTCTGAAGGAACCATGACGGCCACTCCTTGCTTTATCCTTTTTTCTCCTTCTCCTCCTTGCTTTTTCTTTTTTTCTTCTCCATTTACTCTCCTCTCTGACTCCATGTGTCTTTTCCCTCCGTCTCACTTTCTTCACATTTGTTTTTCTCTGCGACTCCAACTGTACTTTCTACTCGTACTCCTACTCATCCTCTTTCTCCTTCTCCATTTCCTCTCCCATCTGGCTCAATTTCTCTTTCTCCACCTCTTCATTTTCTCTACAATTATTTTCTCTGCTACTCCCACTGTACTTTCCTCTCGTCCTTCTCCTCATCCTCTTCAACCTCCGCTTTATCCTTCTCCTCCATTTCCTCTCCCATCTGGTTCAATTTTTATTTCTCCTCCTCTTCATTTTCTTTACAATATTTTTTATCTGCTACTCCTAATACTGTACTTTTTTCTCGTCCTTCTACTCATACTTATCCTCCTATTCAAACTCTTCTTTACTACATCCTTGTCATATGTTCTGTCTACCCTTTTATTCTCCTCACTGTTCCGCTTCATCTCCTCGTATTTAACTTTCTTTCGTTTTCAGTTCCTGCATCCTATTTATGTTTTCCTCCCCTCCTATCTCCTTATCCTATTACACCTTCTTTCCATCCTCTCCTCTTTTCCTTATCACCTGCTCTCCTCTTTCTTTAAGACATAAAAGTGGCTGGCACAAACCCTCACAAAAACAGACAGATGGACAGACAGAGACAGACATACAGAAAGGGACAAACGACACACACACACACACACACACACACACACACACACACACACACACACACACACACACACACACACACACACACACACACACACATTCACACATTCCACGCAACATCATTTTGCAACACAATGGAAACATTATACTTGCTAAATGACATGTCACTCACACCAGGACAACACGCATGACCTATGTATAAGTTAATGATGATTGCACGACCTCACCTGCGTAACTCTCTTCAATTAACTCAAACTAACTAAATAAATAAGCTTTATATCTGAAAAATATCACAATGCGACTATTTT
>JACEEZ010002668.1:40000-45000 GCA_016584305.1 Chionoecetes opilio
TCAATGATGGCTGTTTGACTATATCAACCCCTGTAAAATACATTAACCTACCCATATATGTTA
Organism: Chionoecetes opilio; assembly: GCA_016584305.1. Classification (NCBI taxonomy): domain Eukaryota; kingdom Metazoa; phylum Arthropoda; class Malacostraca; order Decapoda; family Majidae; genus Chionoecetes; species Chionoecetes opilio. The sequence continues at coordinate 40,064 of JACEEZ010002668.1, forward strand.
CTATATAATGGGAAAGTAACGGAGTAATGATATATATTACACATAGAGCGAGATGCATTAAAACCATAATTGCCAAGTATACTTAATATCAATCTTCTGAAAAACATACTTGTATGAAAACTGGACAGTATCATCAGTATTATAATCATAATGTATTTGTCATTGGCAAATGGAAAACTACTGTCTACATTTATTAAACTCAATAGGATGCCATGAAATCAATCCATCGATAGACTTTGCGTTGTAGGGTATGCTTTACAGATAATAGTTATACGTATAGCTTCAAAGCAGGAACGCTCAGCAGCGCGTGCGCACACACACACACACACACATACAAACACACACACACACATTGACTCAGGCTCACAAGGTTAATTTAATAATGAAAGGAGGAAAACGCAGGATAGAAAAAGAAAGAATAAGAAGCGTAAGAGATAAACATATGGATATGAAAACAATGAGAAAAATCCTGCACAAAGGGATACAAACAAACAAGAAATAAAATATAAAGAAAACCAAATGACGCTTGTTCTCTCCCTCGACTCCTTAATGGTGTTGCCTGATGAGCCTTAGACGTCTTACAGTATTTTTTTTCTGGAGAGAAAAATAGGCTGACAAGACAGACATATAGAAACATAAAAACATGATGAAATAGTAAAAAAAAAAAAGGAATACAAGATGTATTGACACAAAGGAATAAAGAGGAAATGTCTAAAAACGCAGAGTGAAAAAAGAAAAGAAAAGGGAGATAGAGGGGGAGGGGAAAATGGACGAGGCCGTACATAAAAATCAGGCCTATTACTCTTATGTAGAAACTAGAAACATACAAATAATCATATTGATAGACATAAGAACTCAATCGTGGAATTATTTATCCAAATGACAAACATATTCATACAAGACACTAAAACTTTTAAGATCCAGTTTGTGCTTGAATAAAACAAGGAATAGGGAATGACTCAGCACTTCGGTCATAGTTCCCAGCAATTCACTCCTTTGCTTTGAGAGGGAGGAAACCTATAGGGAACTTATAGGGAATATCTACTCAAGGAGGTACGAAAAGACGGAAATAGGAACATATTAGAGACCTGTTGGTGGGGGAAAAGGAAGTAGAGTAAAGGAAGAAACTGTTTTAAGAGGAAAGTAGATGGAATGATCGGTGAGAGGAGGAAAAAAATGTACGAAAAGGAACTTTTAGGGAACACACGAAATTCAGGCGACTCCCGCAGGATCTGAAGCAATAATCAAAACCCACACCACTTGTTTGTATATATCATTCATTACCTCGTATTTGCTGCGCTCATGAAGCACATGTATCAAGTGGCGAAAGCATGAAATTACAAGGCAATAGCACAGTCCGCCCATTTCGATCGCCAGAGGTAGGGGGCGGAATAGTTACGTTACAGAATTTGTCAGGTTGAGTTTGAAAGCGAATCAAAACTTTTATTATTGTGTTTGTTTCCACGCGTTCGAGGAGTACAAGGAATAACGATCATTCAGGGCAGTGGAACGAGGCGTATTATATCAGTGTTATTAAACTCTTATCTATGTTACGATTGTGGAAACGAAGGAACTAAAGGAACTAACGACTATACTAAAAAAAAAAAAAAATCAGTGAAAAATGGATTTCATTAATTACTAGATTTCGGGAGGGAAAGACTGAATTCAAAATGTCACAAATTATGTAAGTGACATGAATATCAGACAACTTGACATAAGGCTTTCTGGGAAGAGGCAAATAACACCACGAATCCAGAATCAGTTCGTGTCTGGGAAACTTTTGCTCCTCCCACCCATCAGACGTCCTTTCACACTTTGTAGATGAAAGGGAAGTCCAATACCTCGTTTCTGCTGAGTGGACGAAGAGCAGCAATGATTAGCAGATACAGCATCTCCCTCCTTCCCTCCTTCTCTCCCTACCTCCATTTTTCTTTCCAACAATCGTATTCTCCACTTCTTCTCACCTCTCCTTCCACTTGCTATCTCCTTCATTCCATCTTCTCTCCTTACTTCTCATTCCATCATTCCACCGTTTCCTTCTTCCTTCCTCACATTAATTCTCTCTCATAGCCAACAACCTCCACCTTTTACACTTCCCCAGTCATCCTTTCATCCCTTTTAGCAGCAGTTTCCTACATTTTCTCCTCCCCTCACCAATCATTCCATCTACTTTACTCTTAAAATAAATTCTTCCTTTCCTCTACTTCCTTTTCCTCCACCAACAGGTCTCTAATATGTTCCTATTTCCGTCTTTTCGTACCTCCTTGAGTAGATATTCTCCTTTTTCCTTCCATATCTCCATCAGAATGTGGTACCCTTCCCTTTCCTTCTCCCGCTACCACGTCCCTTTTCTATCTCTCTCCCTTCTACCCTCCCAATATCTGTCCCTTCTCCCCTCCCTCCGTCCCCGGGTCCTCCTCCAAGTGTCCCTCGCGTTGTCAGCAAATTCCTAATACCGAAGGTCCTCCAGGCGTCCTTTTGAGAACGTCGTGAACAAAATCAGACTAATATATAATGCATGATTCTCCTCCTCTTCCTCCGTCCTTCTCCTCTTCTACTATTTCTTTCTCCTTTTCCTCATCCTCGGAGACTGATTTCCTCCACATTTTTCTTTTTTTCTTAGATACCTATGCATAGAAAAAATAGTAAAATTTCCTAATAGATTATCAGTTCTGTAATATCTAAAGGAAATTGTATTAACGACGACAATCACAACGATAATGATAATAGTGATGAAATAATGATGATATTGACTATTATTATCAATAAAAATGAAAATAATAACAATAGATCTATTGATTTAATTAACGTCACATTCGCTGTTATTTTTACTCCCTCCATTCTCCTTAAATAAGAAACAACGACCTAATAAAGTTCAATTTCTTCATCTTACGTGTAGTTCACTTCATATTTCAGAGTCAAATTTAAATGAGCCCAATACAAGAAAAAAATGTGTTCATTCAAAAATCTTAGTAAAAAACTAAAGTAATAATTGTTTTTACGATTTTTTTTTTTTAATTCTACATGCCTGTAATTACACGTGCGAGGATTTCAAATAACGGATTTTAAGGATTTCAGGATTTTTTAAGGTTTTCAAATAACGTGATTTTCGTCTCTGCCCATCTCATCCAATCCTTTCTTTCCTTGCCAGCTCTTCCCTTACATTAAAATAAACTTTTATAAGCATTTTTTTTACATTTCAACCCTCTCTCTCTCTCTCTCTCTCTCTCTCTCTCTCTCTCTCTCTCTCTCTCTCTCTCTCTCTCTCTCTCTCTCTCTCTCTCTCTCTCTCTCTCTCTCTCTCTCTCTCTCTCTCTCTCTCTCTCTCTCTCTCTCTCTCTCCCTCTCTCTTTCTTCACAATGTGTTTTCCGAGGAGCTTTGAAGAAGAGACACACTTACCTTCTCATTTCCTGGTTGATTAAAATTTAAAAAGCATCTTCTGTGAACCTTAAATAGTTATAGATATGAACATAAAAACAAAGCGTGTGTGTGTGTGTGTGACTGTGTGTATTCATCTAGTGGTATTCATCTAGTTGTATTTTACAGGGCCAGAGCAATGCTAGTGTGGCCCCGTCTCCATATCAACATTTGTATCATTCATCCTTAGTGCTTTGTGTTGGCCGAAGCCAGCACCCCGGAGAGCAGGTCACAAACCCCGGCTAACACCCGGTACCCATTCACTGCTGGGTGGACAGGGGCTCGGGTTTTAAGGAAACAACCCATCTGTTTCCGTTCCGCCCGGGGATCGAACCCGGGACTTCTCGGTTGTGAACCGAGCGTGCTTCCCCTACACCACGGAGTACCTTCCTTTGTGTGTGTGTGTGTGTGTGTGTGTGTGTGTGTGTGTGTGTGTGTGTGTGTGTGTGTGTGTGTGTGTGTGTGTGTGTGTGTGTGTGTGTGTGTGTGTGTGTGTGTGTGTGTGTGTGTGTGTGTTGTGTGTGTGTTTTGTGTGTGTGTGTGTGTGTGTGTGTGTGTGTGTGTGTGTGTGTGTGTGTGTGTGTGTGTGTGTGTGTGTGTGTGTGTGTGTGTGTGTGTATTATATTCGATGCTGGAAAACTTTTAAATCTATCATTAATGCAAAAATTGGTGATAATATCGAACCCCTTGGAATATTGGCCTCCTTAGAGAATCATAAAATGTATCGATCATAATTCTCTGTCCCTCAATACAGTATATTTACAGGTGGAATAAATATCGCGATCTTAAAACACTCCACAGCAGAGGTGAAGGTGGAGGAGGATGAAGACGATAAGGACTGTGATGACAACGATGATAAGAATGATAAGGAAGACGAAGATAGGATACAAGCGTTCGAAGAAGATGAAGAGGTGGAAGAGGAGGAGGAGGAGGTGAAAATATGGACGCAAGAGGAGGAAACAAGGTAAGAGCTGGTTTAGTAAATATCAAACCTATAATAAAGACGAAGATAGGATACATGAGCTCGAAGCAAGTGAGAAGGAAGAGGAAGAAGAGGTGAAAATATGGACACAAGAGGAGAAAAAGGAAGAGCTTGTTTAGTAAATAATAAACCGATAATAAAGACGAAGATAGGATACAAGAGTTCGAAGAAGGCGAGGAGGAGGAAGAGGGGGAAGAGGAATTGAAAATATGGACTAAAGAGAAGAAAAAGGGAAGAGCTGGTTTAGGAAATAACAAAACTGTGCCTCAAAACAACTCCTCAGATCTACAGAGCCATGCAAAACTGTTCGTACAAATATTATATCAGTATTATGATTGACGTCAGCTTTTGTCCCTAGCACCTCGCCTAGGGAAATATTAAATTGTTCAAAAGAGCTCGATGGAATTACGGTGGTGATGAGTGTGGAACATGAACAAGGATAATAAAAGATAGTATATTATCCTTTGTGTGGAAAAGTTTCAAGTCTGACCCACCGCAACAGTATCAGGGTTAGGGAAAGGTTAGGGAGGGGAAGGG
>JACEEZ010002668.1:50000-60000 GCA_016584305.1 Chionoecetes opilio
CTCTCTCTCTCTCTCCTCTCTCTCTCTCTCTCTCTCTCTGGTATCTTCACTCACACGTTCATTCAATCTACATTTTTCCTCGCTACGTCATCCCCTCGTGTCTCCTCCTCGGCTATTTATTTTCGGGAGGCGCCTCTAGGAAACTCTGAAGAAGGTGATAGACTGTCGAGTATCAGGAGAGAACAAGTGAATTTAAGGTCGGCCAGTGAGGTAATGCAAATTGAAGTTTCTCAGTAAACCAACTTCCTCCTCCTCCTCCTCCTCCTCCTCCTCCTCCTCTCCTCCTCCTCCTCCTCCTCCTCCTCCTCCTCCTCTTCCTCCTCTTCTTCTTCCTCCTCCTCTTTATCCTTCCCTTTACTTTTACCTCTACTTAGCTCTTCTCTTTCTACTGACTTTATCATACACATATTTTTACAAAACAGTTTCCCTTCTCGACTTAGTGTAGCATATTTCCCTACATTTCTTACTCCTTTACTTCCCTTCTTACTCTACGTTATAACTTTTTTATCGCCTTCTGAATTTTAGTTGCCTTTTCTCTTTTCCTTTTTTTCCATTCGTAATTTCCTCCTTTTTTAAATCTCCTGATCTTCATTTACCTCTTCTTTGTCCTTTCTAATATCTCACTAGTGTCGTCTTATATATAGGCAGACAGGAAGACAGACAGATAGACGGAACAGACACGCAGACACCCGAACTGATATAAAACATTTCCCTACCAGTGACTGACACGGTTTCTCCCTCCCAGATCCCCTTCCCTTTCTTCTTTTTCCCTCCCACCTTCCGCTCTATCATCGTGTCGCCTCCCTCTCTCCCTTCCCTCACTCCCTGTCTCCTTCCCGCCACATGCCTCCCTTACTATAGTTGCGAATGGAAATATGCAAAGTTCTTTTTTTCGCCTCCATTTGTAACAAGTTAAGTCTACTTCCGCCATAAAGAGCAGACGAAAACTTTGTGAATCTAATTTTAGGATTCTGTTTCTCTAAGTTTTCAAGGATTTGACGCGGAGAAGTGAAGGGCGGGAGTGACAGACGTGAAAAATATGAACCAATGAAGAGGCAGATTGGAAGAAAGATGACGTATGAGGCGGGTAAGAGAGAGAGAGAGAGAGAGAGAGAGAGAGAGAGAGAGAGAGAGAGAGAGAGAGAGAGAGAGAGAGAGAGAGAGAGAGAGAGAGAGAGAGAGAGAAGGGGGAGGGGAGAGAAAGGGTTGGCAAGGCGGTCCAACTTATTCCGTTTTCTAAAGTCATTTCAGTATGTTTTACGTCCCTCTGTGATATTACATCCTTGGCGTGAGTGAGTGAGTGAGTGAGTGAGTAAGTGAGTGAGTGAGTGAGTGAGTGAGTGAGTGAGTGAGTGAGTGAGTGAGTGAGTGAGTGAGTGAGTGAGTTAATCAGTCAGTTGGTGGGTGAGTGTCGGAGTGAAATGGTGGGTGAGTGAATTGAGATCGAGTCATTTGTTCAATGTAGTATAAAAATAGAGATGAGTGTACATATAATTACAGTGAGTGAGGAAATGAGTGAGGAATTGATTGAGTGAATGAAAGTTAATTATTAAGTGAATGTGTGTACAGAGAGAGAGAGAGAGAGAGAGAGAGAGAGAGAGAGAGAGAGAGAGAGAGAGAGAGAGAGAGAGAGAGAGAGAGAGAGAGAGAGAGAGAGAGAGAGAGAGAGAGAGAGAGAGAGAGAATCATCACCAACAAAATTATAACATACGCCTAGCAAACTCAGCGGGGTAAAATGTTTTCATTGCAAATTAATTCTGAGAGCCAGACGGACAGACAGATAGACAGACAGACAGATGGGAAAAAAAGTAAGGAAGAAGGAACATCAAAAGATCTTAACACTTTAACACTTTAACACTTTAACACTTTATTATATTGCCATTTTACAATATTTTATAATGATTATAACAGGATATGGGGTTGCAAACAGCCCTTTACAAGCAAACGCTTTTTGGGCCAAGGTGTGGAGAGAGAGGGAAAACACACAGAAAAAATAATAAATAAACACAAGGTATATAAATACTAAACAAATACTGACATAAACAGGCGATGATAGTTAGCAAGTTACTTAGACTAATTTACAGGATAATATACACTAGTAATAAATAATATTATACAGTTACTGTGAAGAATTACACAAAAAATAAATACACGAATAATAATAACAATGATAATAGTACACAGAGCTAGTATAATGATAATAAATGTTTCTTGAATGTATGTTTAAAAGTGCTTAAGCTAGGTGAATGTTTGAAATGTACAGGGCTATCATTCCATAACTTGGGACCTTGGTACATTAGGGAATGTTTGTATCGGGTTAGTCTATGACTAGGTATGGACAGGGAGCGTTGGTTGCGGGTTTGGTAATTGTGAAGTAGTTGGTCATTTTTGTAGTTAGACGCTGATTGTTTGTACATAAAAGATGCAATATTTAATTTTGATAAATCATTTAGATTCAAAATATTTAAGGATTTAAATAATGGAGGAGTGTGCTCGCAGTAGTCACTGTCGGTCATTATTCTGATGACTTTTTTATGGAGTACATTTAGATGGTTTAAATGACAGGGATAAGTGGTGGACCAAATGAGATTACAATAATTGAGATGGGGATAAATGTGAGCATAATACATGCATTTCAGAACTTCAACTGGGGCGAAGGGTTTGACTTTGAGAAGGAGTGGAATTAATCTAGATAATTTTAAACAGAGGTTGGACAGATGATGTTTAAAAGTTAAGTTTTTGTCAAAGATTAATCCAAGGAACTTTATCTTGTAGACTTGAGTAATGTCGTCATTTATAATTTTAAGATTTGGTAATGGTTGGTATCTGGTAGCGGTATTTGTAGATAACATGAAATATGTCTTGTCTGTATTTATAGTTAGGCGATTAACCAAACACGACTCCGAGAATTTAGCTAGCTCTGCATTTTCTCTATTGATTAGTTCTGTGGGTTTGTCACCAATTAAGTAAAGCGTAGAATCATCGGCAAATAATATGGTATTTAGTGGCTCAGATATGTTACATATGTCATTGATGTATAATAGAAACAGAATAGGTCCCAGTATACTGCCTTGAGGTACTCCTAGATGCACTGATTTGGTGGGGGAAGAGATATTGTTGAAGACTGTATATTGGGTCCTATTACTTAGGTATGAGTTGAACCAGTCATGAATACAGCCACGAATTCCATAGTAATACATTTTGTCCAGTAGAATATTGGGTTGAACAGTGTCAAATGCTTTTCGAAAATCAATAAAGATTGAAATGATAGATTTGTTGTTATTTAGTGCTGTGTATAGGGCAGATGTGTAGGTATTGATGGCATCAAAGGTATTAAAACCAGGTCTAAATCCAAATTGTTTATCATTTAGTATGTTAATTTTACTTACGAATATCAATAGGTGCTTTTTCATTAATAATAAAAAAAAAATTGAGAACACAGGTAAGATAGAAATAGGTCGATAGTTGGACAAATCAGTTTTGTTTCCAGATTTATGGATTGGAATGACTTTAGCCAGCTTGAATTTGTTGGGAAAAACACCAGTCCTAATAGATTGGTTAAACAGTATTGTAAGGGGTTTGGCAAATGTTTCTTTGTTTTCTTTTATTATTTCTACTGATACGTCATCGATGTGCCCTTTCTTATTATTTAGGGAAGTGATAACTTGAGTGATGTCATTGTTAGTTGCTATGGGTATTACCAAAGAATTAGGGTAGTTTCCTCGGAGATAAGAATTGTGAGATGTTTGTGTGGGAGGCAGATCATTTGCAAGCTTTGTGGCTATTTGTGAGAAATACTTATTGAATGCACATGAAATATCGTGTGAGTTATGAATAATTTGGTTATTGATATTTATGCAGTTGGTTGTTGTTTTGGGATTTGTTTTGGTCGACATCTTGACCGTAAATAGCAAGCGTTTTAGCCAACATCACATACCCATCCACCCATACCCACCCACTTACCTACCTACCCACTTACTCCCCCCTCTCTCCCTCTCCCCCTATCTCCCCCACCACACACGTCTTCTGCCTCCTCAAGGCTGCAGAACCGTGCAAAGCCATCGGGGTACGAGCGTCACTTGCAATTTTATGACGTAATAAAAGGAGTAGAGGAAAGAAATGGTGGGCTATGGAAGAAGAGGAGGAAAAAGGAAGGGGGATGGAGGTAGATGAAATACAGGAGTGAGAGGCCTCTATGAGCGCGTTACGTAGGCCTACCGCTGAGGAAAACTCGGGGACAAATGGCCACCAGAAACAGGCCTATAAAATGTTCCTAACGAGTTTAGCATTGATCGTGTATTAGCACAAGTTCCACCACCGCGCCCTGGAGTCTTTAACAGCAAGGAGGGAGGGAGAGGAGGCCGAGGGGGTATGGCTGAAGAAAGAGGAGGAGGGAGAGGAGGATGTCACTGTGTCGTCACGCCAAACGAAGGAAGGGGAAAGGGAGGTCGTCAAATTGCTGTCACTAAGGAGAGGATGAGGGAGAAGGAGAAAAAAGGGAAGGTTGGGAGAGTGGTAGGGGAGGAAGGGCGGAAATAAAAAATGGAAAGAAGAGAGAACAGAGACATATCTAAGAGGGAGAAGAGACCTATAGTTATCGGCTTGTCGCAGCTTAGGGAGTGTACGGGGGATGGGAGAGGAGGGAGGAAGGAACAGAAGGATGGGATCTGAGTCGTAGACGGATCCAAGAGCAGCAGAACCAGGAGTTGGAGGAGAGGAAGAAGGAGAAGGTGGAGGAGGAGGGTATAGAAAGAGGCTGAATCAGAGAGGACAGGAAAGGGATGAGGCTGTCTCGGGGTGAGAGCTGGCATGAGAAGAGAGACGAGAGGATGAGGTGGGAAAGAGAAGAGACGAAAACAGTGAGATGAGGCTGAAGTTGGGGAGGAGAGGTGGAGGTAGAGTAATCCGTAAAGGGCAGTAGTATCGCAGAGAAGACCCATGATGAGTGTCAATAAGGGAGTGTCATCATGAGGAGGCTCAGGGTAACTATTAGGCACGGCTGAGGCTCAAGGGCCACGAAGGGCTATAGCTGAGGTCTGCTTCTCTACTGACGCCATAGAAAACAGCCATTTGAGGTCATTATGAAGGGTCGTTCCGTGGAGGGATCTACGGCCGACGGAGGCTTACGATAGCAGCACGAGGCAAGTGGCAGGACTTCAAAGGAAAAGCAGAAAAATAAACATAACATTAAGGATTATAAAAGTCTTAGAGGATACTAATGTTTGTTAAGACCAGACACGCTGGGGCCTCTAAAAGGACTCTTACTGCCCCCTATCACGTAACGTTTCCTACCTTTACACCACCAGCTGCTGCCTCTCGCCCGCCTCAACCACACATCAACAAACTCCTCTATACCCAAAGACATTTACCCCGCCAATACACCACCTGGGACCTACAAATACGGGTAATAGGGGACACACAACTTGCACACAGCACCTATTACACCCACCCACATCCACACCTCACAACCACCTACACACACCTATAACTCACAGATATTCCTACTTCCTCAGTCATTCCTCGTCTTTGTAGGTGTAGTAAAGGAATGACACCCTCAAATGTTCCCCTCCAGAAGCCTAACCGCCGCCCCATCACCAATGCAACGCCCCACCTCAGTATTCATTGATCAATGGCCGGCAAACAACACCGTCACCCAAGATACGGTTAATAGGAAACAGTGGAAATTGTCTGCGATGCTAGAACAGAAGGAGGAAAGGGAGGAGGAAGAAGGGTAAGAATATAGGATAGGGCAGAGAGAAGATAGGAGCAGAGAAATGAAGAGAAACATAAAAGACAAAAACACTATAAGGACAACCATTGATTTGTTTATTTGTTTCGTTCTCCATCCCTTCGATTTTTAGCACGCGTGTATAGTGCCGTATTTACAGTGAAGAATTTTTTTTTTTTTTTAGCTAAAGAAACATAATTTTGATATAATCATTGTCACCACCATGAAGCGTGGAGACATTCTGTAATGGGTCACGCACGATGTAGAGATACGTTATAGATAAATAAAAAATATATATACAATACAAAAGAATCACTCAGATCATCTCTCCTTTCGGATTTATAGGACATAATGGATAAAACTTATGTGAAGAAAGTAAAAATGTGCAGACACATCGTGCTCGGCCTCACTGCCCGCCTCAGGAGCGTCGGGCAGGACGCCCTGTGCGACGCCCTGCGGGTGTCCGAAGGGGTGCAGGCGTGGCAGGACAAGGTCCTGCACGCCATTACGGCCTGGCAGGTACGGCAGGTCCTGGCTGACCAGTGGTGACTGGGACCTGTGCGCCCTGCCCCGCCTCGAGACCCGGTGGAGGCGTGCGCGGCCCCGGTGAGAGTGCCGTGGTGGGACCCCCTGGTGGAGACGAGGCGGTTCCTGGGCTGCTTGGAGGTGGAGGTGGCGAGGGCCGAACACTACCACGCGGCCTTCACGGCAACTCTCACCTCCAAGCAGCCCAGGAACCGCCTCATCACCACCAGGGGGTCCCACCAAGGCACTCTCACCGGGGCCGCGCACGCCTCCACCGGGTCTCGAAGCGGGGCGAGACGCACAGCTCCCAGCCACCACTGGTCAGCCAGGACCTGCCGTACCTGCCAGGCCATAGTGACGTGCAGGCCTTTGTCCTGCCACGCCTGCACCCCTTCGGACACCCGCAGGGCGTCGCACAGGGCGTCCTACCCGGCGCTCCTGAGGAGGGCAGTGAGGCACACACCCACGGCCATCAACATGCCCAGCACGATGTGTTTGCATATTTTTACTTTCTTCACACAAGTTTTATCCACTGGGTTTTATAAATCCAATTGGAGAGATGATCCGAGTGATTATTATGTATTTTATTTTTGCATATATTTATCTACTAGCCGCAAAGCCGCCCTCCGGGCGGACTTTTTGGCTAGCTCCTGCGGAGGGCTATTGGTGGGCCTTGGGCCCACCACCTGTGTTTGGTGGGCCTTCGGCCCACCAAACACAACTTTCTGGAGAGTATGTTTGGTGGGCCGAAGGCCCACCAAACACAGACTCTCCAGATAGCCCCTTCTAACTTTCCTGAAATCATGGATGTAGAAATGTATGCATTAACGCCTTACCCATCACCCCCCACCCATTCACTCACCCTTTACCCATCACCCCCCACCCATTCACTCACCCATTACCCATCACCACACACCCATTCACTCACCCATTACCCATCACCCCCCACCTATTCCCTCACCCATCACCCATCACCCCCAACCCATTCACTCATCCATCACCCCACACCCATTACCCATCACCCTACATCAAGGTTTCCTCAATTCTCGCAACCCACATTTTTTTTCATAATTCTCGCTAATAGGCTGCTAAAAAAAAGAAGAAAAAAAGTGATCTGATCATCTCATAAATGGGCTTAAAATGTGCCCCTGGTCGAGCTGGTTCCAAAACTGTGCCATATGATGGTATTGGGGCACGGGGGGCGGCACCTATCGCGGACACACAGACACACACACACACACACACACACACACACACACACACACACACACACACTTTCGCTTATATTAATATAGATAACGTATCTTTACATCGGGTTATCCGTGTATAGTGATATCCATGTAGTTCACCACGGCCAAATTCTTCCATATGTTATCGTTTGCTGATCCTTTGTTGGTATAAGAATCACCCAAAAAGAGAGAAGATCAGAGTGATTCTTATACTAACGAAGGATCAGCAAACGATAACATTATTTACAGCTACTTAACAAAACAAATAAACAGATGAAAAGAACTACACATTTGGCGTGAATTTCATCTTCCTCCTGAGCGGGGAAAAGATACGGCCTACTCGTGATTAATTTTCCTTCTTCCCAGCAAATTCCACTTAAATGTATATAAGGGAAAAAAAATCCTTCCCCCTCGTTCTCCGCGTAAGGCCTTGAGAGAACAGGGTCTTACCGTCTCAGCCCACTCTTCTCTTATTCTTTTGCGACATTACCCATGATTATTTTTCTATTTTGTATATCCTTCAGGTCTCTCTCTCTCTCTCTCTCTCTCTCTCTCTCTCTCTCTCTCTCTCTCTCTCTCGTCTCTCTCTCTCTCTCTTCTCTCTCTCGTCTCCTTCCTCTCTCTCTCTCTCTCCTCGCTCGCTCCTCTCTCTCTCTCTCTCTCTCTCTCTCTCTCTCTCTCTCCTCTTCCTCTCTCTCTCTCCTCTCTCTCTCGCTCCTCTCTCTCCTCTCCTCTCTCTTCTCTCTCTCTCTCTCTCTCTCTCTCTCTCTCTCTCTCTCTCTCTTTTCTTTTACTGCGACATCCTCTCCTCCCAACTTCTCTTCATCCATCTTCCTCCTAACCTCACCACCGGCTTCTTATATCCATCTCTTCCTACCGCCCTGCCTCCTTCCCTCCTCGATATATAGCATCTTCATCCCCTCGAGTGTTGTTCTACGGCAGACTCTCCCTCTCCTTGCCGGCCTCCTCATCATTTACATAATTACGCTCTTATCTACCCTCAGTCACCCTGAATGCGGCTCTCCTGGTTTTGCATATCGTCCACATTATATCGTGTTAGTGTCAGCCGAAACTACTTGACTATATCGCCTTCTCCTGGATCTCTGAGCTACGATCTTAGAATTTTTTTCTCCTTCCGTGACAGTAGATTGGATTTTTTTTCGTGTGTGTGTGTGTGTGTGTGTATGTGTGTGTGGAGGTAGAAGAGGAGGGTCAAGAGAGGTGGGTGGCAAGAAAAACGAAGATCGAAAAAAGTTGTACTTTTTTGTGGATATATCATATTCTTGTTTACTTACATAAATGAGCAATGTAATGTATCATAAGGTGTTATATCTTATTACAGTAATGGGTAGTTTGCTATAACATGTGTTTCCAGTAGAATTCAAGACATCAAAGGAATATGAAGGAAGAACAGACAGCAACAGCTTTACTGAGGCAAACGGGACTGCCTGTGTGATTAAGGTTTCTACTTAACAAGGTGTGAAGTTATAGCCAAAGGAGCGACTCGTGCTAGGATCATATGACCGAGTATATGTAAAACATAAGTGATGTTTAATCAAATTAGTTGAATGACATAAAAAGTCATTGGTGTAAAATGATATGTACAACGGCCTTTTTAGCATGTATTTATAGCTTTTGACGATTTCATCCTAATAATCTTACACGTACGTGACATAGTAACTAACAAGTGTGTGTGTGTGTGTGTGTGTGTGTGTGTGTGTGTGTGTGTGTGTGTGTGTGTGTGTGTGTGTGTGTGTGTGTGTGTGTGTGTGTGTGTGTGTGTGTGTGTGTGTGTGTGTGTGTGTGTGTGTGTGTGTGTGTGTGTGTGTGTGTGTGTGTGTGTGTGTGTGTGTGTGTGTGTGTGTGTGTGTGTGTTGTGTGTGTGTGTGTGTGTTATTCACTCATGGTCTTGTCCACGCGAGCTGGCTCGCGATCGCCAGTTTTCAACCTCTCAGTGCGAGCTTGGAGCTCATTATTACCGATCTTTGTGTGTGTGTGTGTGTGTGTGTGTGTGTGTGTGTGTGTGTGTGTGTGTGTGTGTGTGTGTGTGTGTGTGTGTGTGTGTGTGTGTGTGTGTGTGTGTGTGTGTGTGTGTGTGTGTGTGTGTGTGTAAACTTATATAATTACTTTAACGCGTTCAGCTCACAAATTGTTTCTCACACAGCAACACTTACCCATCATAAGTTATTGTAAATGGATGGCTCTACAATTGTATCCTCGGCATTTCCACTTATCTGGCTGGAAAAATATTTTCGGATTTCTGGCTGCTGAAAATATTCAAAAATTGACGAAAATCTGTTTTTTGTTATTATGCCGCAAAACTTTGAGTCGTAGATGAAAACTTATCGAAGTAACAAATGTTAATCTTGAGTTGTTCTACATGATGCAGTATTCGGTTGTTCAAAATACCTCATGCATGTCGAGAAAATTTATATTTTGTGTAAATGTACGAATGCTATTTTCTCGGTTATTTACCAATCAATATTTTTTCACTTTACGGCAAACTGTAGCCCTTAAT
>JACEEZ010002668.1:62500-65000 GCA_016584305.1 Chionoecetes opilio
TTTAATGATTAATGTTTTTGCTTGATTATGTAATCATCATTTTAATGATTATCACGACTGATTTTACTTCTTTTTACCTTCTATTTTCACAATTCTATGTAGCAAGAATAACTATGATATATAAGTGGAAATAAACTATCATTATTATTATCATTTTAATAATCACTATAAATTTTGATATTATTGTTATTAGCAATCTCTCTCTCTCTCTCTCTCTCTCTCTCTCTCTCTCTCTCTCTCTCTCTCTCTCTCTCTCTCTCTCTCTCTCTCTCTCTCTCTCTCTCTCTCTCTCTCTCTCTCTCTCTCTCTCCATCCCACGCCTCAGCTTCAGCTAATCGACGAGGCATGGCTCTTCGGGATCAAGCAGCAAGAAACCATCAGATCCGCACAAACTTCGGCTATCTCTCTCGGACCAACTTCCAATTCCTTGACTCGGACGCAATGCATGAATCGCCGGGGCTGTTGTGCCGGGAAGCAGGGCGGCGCGCGGGGCTCAGAGCGGCTGTGGAAGGCCTTAGCGGAGGGCATCAATCACTCTGCTCAATCCGAGAGGTGGCCAACCCGCAACGAGGGAACTTTGCACGGATACACGCGAATTGCAAGCCGATACGTCTTTCTGTCTGGAGGTGTATCTCTTCATCCGTCTTTCTCGTGTGGGTGTGTATTTATGGATCCTTGCTGATACTTTGCCAGGGTGGAAAGTTGTTAAAAGAAAGAAAGTTGGGAAAAAGAAAAGAAAAACGCAAGGAACAATCTCTGACTTGCCGTCTTAGTATGTATAAAGAAAAATATGAAGTTACAATGAATTTTATGCCGAGCTGTTTTACAAGTTTGGCGGGTATAATACAGTTTACATACTTGATTTTCCTGTTTATTTTTCTTTACTACAAGTATCTCCACTGGTTAAATACATCCACTTGATATTTTTTTATGTTTCATATTTACAAGACGTCTGGATGGCATCACTACATCATTCACACAAAAAAATTAACCATTCCCCGGATGAAAAAGTCGAATATTTATACGTTTAGACGGAAATGGCAACGAGCTGTAGAAATGTTTTGAACAAATTAATGAAAAAAATACGAAACTCTCGTCTTGCAGCTTAACTTACCGGGAAAAAGTTTTGGTAGGAACTCCCCCAAGTCATAATTTATTCAGAGTCTAAACACGCGCTTAAGCTTCCTACTTTCTCGCTCCAAGCTCTTCCTCTTCACACATTCTCTTTATCACTTTAAACTCTACGCTCTGATGTAATTTCAGTCTCTCTCTCTCTCTCTCTCTCTCTCTCTCTCTCTCTCTTTTCTCTCTCTCTCTCTCTCTCTCTCTTCTCTCTCTCTCTCCTCTCTCTCTCCTCTCTCCTCTCTCTCTCTCTCTATGTATGTATGTATATATCACACGCAATCAAACAAACACAGACACACCACACACACACACACACACACACACACACACACACACACACACACACACACACACACACACACACACACACACACACACATATCAGTTTTTCTGTAATGCACGTCTTGCCAATGTAACAAGAACAGGAATGACGGTGAGAGGGCTGGAAAGAAATAAGGAAGTAAAAGGAAAGAAAGATAGATGTAAAGAGGAAGGATATGAGGGAGGGAGGGAGGGTGGGAGGAAATGTAAGATAAGGGGGGGGGGGGATAATACACTTTAAGAAAACAACAACTCAACCCTAAGACCAAGTTTTTTTGAGGGGGAGAGGGGGAAAGGGTGATGGCGGAAACGTGTTGTGTCCTAACCTTTCCATCTATTCATTCATCCTTTAGTTTCTTCCCTCCATTTTTCCACTCTATCCAATACTTTCCATTCTTCTAGTCTAAATCTTCCTCCATTTCCTATATTTGCACTTCCCTTTATACGGCAACTATCCTTTGCCTCTCGCTATCTATTCATCCATCCATCTGTCCCTCTTTCCTTTCCTCTTTACGGCAACTTTACTTTATTTTTCTCTATCTATTCATCCATCCATCTGTCCCTCCTTCCTTTCTTTTCTTCTTTCCTTCCTTTCCTTTCCTGCCTAGCCATCAGAGGGCCGCCCACACGAGGGATTCTGTAAATAAGAACCACTACGTATGGAGCCGATAAACAAGAGTAAAGGAGGCCATAGGCAGGAATGGAGGCATCACAACTCATGCTCGTTTTGGCCTCATGCGACCCCCTTGAGACTACCTCCCTCCCTCCTCCCTCCCTCCCTCCCTCCCTCCCTCCCTCCCTCCCTCTCTCCCTCCCTCCTTCTCTCCCTCCCTCCCTCCATTCCTAACTCTCTCCGTCTTTCCATTTTCCTCTCCTTCGCGCAATCTCCACATTGCATTTTTTTCCTTCTATGTCGTTTTCGCTCTATTTCTCCTTTTCCCATGCACACATTCGCTTTCTTTTTCCTCTTCATTTTTCTCTCCCTTTGCCCTTCTC
This sequence comes from Chionoecetes opilio, assembly GCA_016584305.1. Classification (NCBI taxonomy): domain Eukaryota; kingdom Metazoa; phylum Arthropoda; class Malacostraca; order Decapoda; family Majidae; genus Chionoecetes; species Chionoecetes opilio. The sequence continues at coordinate 64,943 of JACEEZ010002668.1, forward strand.
TCCTTCAATTTCTTTGTTTTTCCGTTAATCAATATGTTACTTCATTCTTTTTCCATCG
>JACEEZ010002669.1:5000-27186 GCA_016584305.1 Chionoecetes opilio
GGGTTTTTAGAAGCTGGAAGACTCTACAAAAAGCTGCCTGGGGCCCACATTGCCGGGTCCCGGGCCCTTTTCATTCAACTAAAAGGGCAACAAGGGTGTGCCTGTGTTTACCCGCTGGTCGACAGAGAGGCTGCACCGGGTGGATGTCGTTTCGAAGAGAACCCTGGGAGCAGGTGAAGGGGCCCTACAAACGTTTTACCGACTGTTGGGTCGCGGCAAGCTCCTGGGGCCCGGGCCCTCCACCTACCATTGGGCATCCCCGCGGACAGGGCCCCAATTTTGGGGAGGTTCTTGGGTTTAAGGGGGAAAAACCACTCAATTTCAAGCTGTGGGGGTTCCTTTGGGCCCCCGGAGGGTGTTCGTGGAGGTGGTGGGAAAACAACCAAAACAAGCCCAGAATGGCTAGCTGAAAGGGGGCCGCCTGTTTTAAAGGGTACGGGTTGGCAAGCTCATCCGACAAATGGTGGTGCTCTCCCCCAATCTGTTTGGGTGGAAAAATGGTGCGTGACCAACATATGTCCCCCGCCAAGCCCCAAAAGGGTGGGCTTCCACAGACGTGTGGGCTAGGGGGGGAAAGTGACGATAAAATGGGGACAAACTGAAAGGTGTGAAAAAGAAAATGTATTCCTGTGTTGTACAAGATGCTAAGTACATGTTGAATAAAAATACTAAACTGCAAGTTGGGAGATGCTTTTGTTTTGTGTTGATTTGGGGGGACTAAAAGCTTTGGCGGGATTCATATAACACTTCTAGACATTGAAGTAGAAAACGTTAAGCTTTTTTTTTTTTTCACTTTAAGGTTTCAAAAGATTTTTTCAATTAGAGCCGAGATTTACTAGGATAGAAAGGAAAGGGCCCTTTTTTCCCGGGGGAAAGGGGCCCCCTACTGCCAAAAAAAGGTGAAAAAAAAGTGTAAAATCCAGTTTATTTTGTTTTCTATGGCTATACAAATTAAAGAAAGTCCCCCCTTAAAAAAATACCAAAAATTTAATAGTGGACAAAAAATAACCCCAGGTCATATATAAAAAAAAGGCTTATATAATTTAAAACGTCCCATTTGGTACCTAAATTACAATAGAAATTACGTTCTGGGGCCCCAAGGGGGTTTAAAACAAGGGGGGAAGTTTGAAAGTTTGAAATTGGTTGTTTTTCCCTCGTTGTTTTGCTGTTTAAGTTTAAAAAAGGACCCGTCCACACCAGCTTTTCTTCCCCACAATCTCCCGCACAAATACCAAATTTGCCCTCCCTTTTTTTCCGGCCCCTTCCCGTTCCCTCCCTCCCTTTGTCCTCCCTTTTCCCCACCTTTCCCCGGGTTTTCGAACATTCTCTGGGGAAACCCCCCTTCTTCTGGATAATGTAACCTCCCCTTTCCCCCCAAAAAACCCCATCCTGCATTTGATCTAACCCTCCTGCCCTTTTAAAATTCCCTTTCCCCTCCCCCTTTCCCCCACCGTTTCACTCACTCTATAACCCCTCCCCCTTTTTAGTTTGCCATTTGTGCCATAGACCCGGATGGCTGGAAAATTTCCCCTTTTTGGATTAAAACAATCAATTAATCAGTTTTTTGTAAGGGGTGTTTTTGTGGGGGGGGTGCGGGTGAAAGGCCCCCAGTGTTTTCCCTTTCAAGGGGGTCCCCATGAAAATGTTAAAAAGGCAGAGAGGGCAGTATGGGTTTAGAAAAATTTAACCTGCCCCCCCCACCGGGCACTATTTCTTTTTTGGTTTTTATATATTGATTTCTTACTGTCTCTTACGGTTTATTGCTGAATTTTATTGCCAGTATCTATAAAACATATAACCAGTATTTTAAAGGAAAAATACCACGTGTAGGGCTCCCGCCTCTTGTAGCTTCCCCTTTCACACACACCACACACAAATGTTTCTTGATGTTTCCCATTCTGGATGAGAAACAAATAAACCTTAAAGTAATCGTCCAGACCATTTCATCATTCCTGATTTAATGCAATAAAATCATAGCCATTAACGAGTATATCAACAATACGTCGTCACTTTTTGTATCCATTCACCCGTTTTTAAATAATCCGCAATCAAAATCTGCAAATTCCCGAGTTTTCAAAACGCTCTCAAGGTTTGCAGACGCTCAGGCTCGGTGACGTAGCATCAGGGGGCTCATCTTCCCGCGCTGATCAGAGAGGCACGTAAACACAGAGATAAATATAGTACTTGAAGATATGTGGGTGTTTCTGATAGATTTTTTTTGCTATATGCCACATGCATGCATCCTTTATGGGTGCAGAAAGACAGCTGTCCCTTTAAAGAAAAGTTTCACACGGAAAGGAGTGGCGTGTGTGGGGGTGATCACCCCTATAGGTGTTGGGGCGGCAGGTGTTGAAAACGGTGTGTAGATGGGAAAATGGGTGAAAGACGGGTGAGGTGCAGCGCGACTAGTCGCCCCCCAGGTGTGGGTTGGGACGACGATGTACGGAGGTGGCCGTGTACACGGTGTGCTGGAAAAGGGGCGGCCCCCCCCCCCCGTAAAACAGTGACTCAGTCCAACCATACCAGACCAGGGGGCCTTTTTAGCCCAATTTTCCCTTCATTTTTGCCAGGGGCAGCACGGTGGACCCATGTGAGGCTTTGCCTTTTAACAAGACCAAAAAACCCAAAGAAAACCATTGTGGAGTGGGGGGCCCCCTTGGTGAAGACCCTGTGGTGGGGGGCTGTCACACTTTTTGCCTTCCGCCCCATTTTTTCCAATCAAATTGATTTAATGCTAGTATGTGGTTTCCGAATAATGATTTTTTGACGTACTTGCTCCAAAACAAACCATGGGATTTCTCAAAAGAAACCTTCATTGTGTTTCCCCCACCCCAAAATGGTTTAACCTTTTTTACCAACCATGTTTTGGAGAATGCAGTCCCCCCTGCTGAACCTCAGTCTCTAACCCCTGTTCACCCTTCTCGTACTCGGGTCAAACATTAGGCCCCTGACAATCTGATTTTCGTTTTCCCTCTTTGTTACGCGCCAGCGTATTTTTTTGCTGTCAGTTTGGGAGCATCGATTTAAAATCGTCACAGCGAAGATTCACTGTTGACACCGAGGAAAAGTTCATATAACATTTCCCGACAGGGTCAGCCCAGAGTGCTGGGGGCGCCCCTTTTCTGACGCTCAAAAAACAGTCGAGCCCTGTTGGAGGGAAGATTTTTTTTGCGCTTTTTTACAAAAGTGTGTTTTTACGGAAATAAGGCCGGAAATCAATTATTTTTGGGGGATTAGGTTTTTTTAAATGTACATTCAACATAATTCGGCAAAAAAAAAATGGGTCTGGACGATTATTTTTAAAATTTTGTTTCCAAACATTTTCCGGGTGTGGAGGGGCTTTGAGAATACTTTTTTTTTTGTTTTGGGGGGCAGTTTATAGTCACAACTTAACTACATTTTCAGATGTTACATACATAATACAAATTGTATTGAAATTAAAGGGAAGAGAATTCCCTCCCCCCTAACCCAGGAGAAATTTAAAACCACCTGTAAAATTACCCAAAAAAACCGTTTCTCTAATTAGGGAGAAAGGGTATTTTTTTTGAATGGGGGAAATTTGGCGCCTACCAAGGGAAAGGGGAACGAATACAAATTCCACCTATGTAATATTATTATAGATTTGGGTATAAATTAAGATGTTTTTAGAAAGAAATTTAAAATTTTTGGTGGTATTCACCTATAAACCACAATTAATAAAAGGGGAAAAAATAATATAAAAAATTGGAGGAAACTTCCCATATATGGTAAATAGGGAACGCACTCCAGTGTAAGCTCCGCTGTCTAAAAAGGGTTTTTTAGTAAAGACATTAGTCCCGTTATTCACCTACATATGAAGTTGTAGTCAGTTTTGATTGTCAAAAGGTGAGTAAAAACTCATTTTAATATAAAAGCTGAAACCGATAAATTGGTTTTAAGACAAGGAGAGGTGTAAAAACATTTATAATATCCACCAGCTGTGAAAGCACGTCAGCCTACCACTCGCCCGTCATTACGTTCCCCACAGCCAGCCGTCTGCCATTTGTTCCCTCAAGTCCCCCAGTACTTCCCAAAAATGATCAAGCCTTCATATCAAAAAACCCATCTCCCACGCTGGTTACCTTAGTTGGTCAAAATGGTATCGTCACTTAGGTAATTTTGGTTTAAAGAAGGGAGTTCACGTTAATTAAAATAAATTTCAACAGTTTTTGTCGTCCATCGCGATGGGCAAAAATTTTCAAGATTTGGTCCCCCGTAGTGAGGAAAATTTTTTTTGGGAATGTTTTAAGGTAGCCGTTGTGGACACAGCTTATGCCCTCGCGAAGGCGGGGGAAAAGTACGTACGGGAATCAGGTCTTTGGGGGAAAACCGGCGGTTCGTGCTGATTTAAATGATTTGAAAAGGGCGCATTCTAATGAAGTACAAAAGGGCCTCGTGACCTCACACCTCTTTTGGGGGGGTAACGATATATAGCCATCAGTTTCCCGGGCCCCTATGTAAAAAACCATGATTTGGCCCCCCGTACCCGCCCACCTCTCCTCGTCGAGCACAGACCCCATGACACAGGCTGCTTTTAAGCCCCATCCCCAACAAGTTTGTAAAAGTTGCAACTTTAAAATAAAGGGGTGGAGGTTTAAAGGCCTGGCTCCGCGTTTTGCCAGGCGAGTCAACACGGCCTCCACCCTTAAAATAATTAAATTAGGGAACCCTAACTCATAAACATTTTTCCAACTTTTTTTTTTTTTTTTTTTTTTTTTTTCATTCTTTTTAATAAATTAAAATCATGGGGAAGGGTCAAAGCATTAGCGGAAAAATTAGGATGGCTTACACAATAATAATAGGTGGGGTAGCACTGGGACTATCCCTTTTGACTATAATTTTTAAAGTCAGTTTGCTAATGCAAAAAAACTAAATGGGATAATATGAAAAGGTTATTTCAATTATTAAAGCGGGGGAAAAAGAATTAATTAATTTATGAGCCCAAGTAGATCAAAAATGTACCAAATACATGGAAAACATTTTCACAATGATAACTTGGCTGATCAAAACCCCCACGCCAAAGCCTCTTTACCCAGTTTAAATTACCAGTTTTATCACCCCTCTTTTTGGGGGTGAAAAATTGTTTTCTTTCTGGAAAATTTTCAATTGTTTGATGTAGGACTGTTTTCGAGAGGTGCAAAAATTTAACCTATTTGTTAGGTCAGTTGAGAGGTTCTGCATATTGCTGGTAAGGAATTAACGTAAAAATGCCAATTAAAATGGGCATCAAGATTCTTGAGATAATTTAAAGATAAAGATCATATAAAAAAAAATCTTTTCTGAATTCAGGGGATCTAGAGCCCTAATCACAATCACGAAATTGGAAGAGTTCAGAATAACTTTAAATTGCCACAAGAGCCTTTGAAGCTAAAAAAAACCCTGACAGAATCAGACGGGATAGTTGATCATGTATGGAGAAAACTACCCCCCCGGATGCGAACCGCTAAATCAGAGGACAATAAAATTATTTCCCGGGTAAAGCAAATAGGGGAGGGATTTTAAAAGAGTGAAAAACATTTGAAGGTTGAGCGGGAACACCCCAAGGGGAGATTGAAAATAGACCAAAAGGGAAAATCAGCGATATCACCCCCTTTAGATTTTAAAGAGCCCTCATTGGGGGGTATTTACCCCGCTCTACAAGTTACGATTTTAAGAAAACCGGGTAGAATTTTCAAGCTAGACCACCCGGTAAACCATCACCAAGCCCTATCAAAAAAAGGGCCATTCCCTAAATATAGGGTGATTAAAAAGTAAAGAAAAAAAATGTGCTTTCTGCAGGAAAACATCCCCCCCATTGTAATATATACCGGATTTTTTTCCATGGGCTCAATGGGTTTTAATGGACCGGGGAAACTGTAATCTGCCTTAGGGGTAAACTTGCAATACAAGCCTGCCCATAGTCTGGGTACTTGTAAAAGTGTAAAAAACCATTCATACAAGCCTTAGTCCTATGGGATGGGGAAAACAGACCCTACGGTTTTAAAATGGCAGAAAACTAGTTGTGTATTTCATCCGCTGTCCCTACGGCAGGGTTGAAGGTGAGCCAAAAAGGGAAAATTTTCACCATTTTTTAAAAACAATTTTTTGAAGTGGTGCACAAAGTAATTTTTTAGTGGAGAGATATTGATCTATTAAATTTCCCTAAAATTTAGCAAGGTGAATTTGGCCTTTTCGGGTTTTCTGGCCAAAAAAAACCCAAAAATTTTTGAATTTTTTCGCCCAAAAACAATTTGGGAAATTAAAATGTAGGGTAGTGCTGTATTTAAGAATCAAAAAATTTTAACGTAAAAGGATTAAACTACAGCTAAAACTTTGAAACAAAGGTGTTAGATATTTGAAATACCTTTGAAGATTTTGATGGTCCATCCAATTAATAAAGGCGCTGATTTTTTTGGGCGATTCCTAAGAAAGGGTCATCAAAAGATATAACTTTTCCAGCCCCAGTGCGGTGTGAGTTTAAAAGGGACCTATCCCAAAACCCCACCAGCCCGAACAAGAGGAATGCATTCCCGTATGCACAAACCCCCCTGGTTGCTAGAAAGGAAAATCCTTAGTACCCCCTCAAACAATGATTTGGAAGAAGGGGGTATCCCCCTGACAAATTTTGGGATCTAAAAAACTATGGTTATACCCGAACATTACCTAAAGAGGATCAAAAAAACTCTAGATCACTATGATACACTGTCAATTAGTTAATGGTATATATGAAGTGGTTAACCCTTGGCAAATAAAGACCCTGTGTTACCTTCCAATTATCACAAGTTAAAAAGCCTTTAAATAGTTCAAAAGAAAACTAAAAAAAATCTCTAAATTGGAGTCTATGATAAAAACATCAGATCAATTAAAGGATGACTTTATCGAAAACTGGAAGGGGCAGAAAATAAATAAGGAATTTTACCCCACCAGCAGTGGGGCCCAAAAATTATAACCCCCCCCATCAGATATTTTCATTTTTATTTCAAAACTAAACAAAATGTAGTTTAAAGACTCCTGCAAAGGACCGGTCTCTTGTCTAATTAGGAGAGTCCTAGTAAATTTCAAAAGAAAATTTTGCCTATGTGGCTGACATTCGGCTTTTTAAGATTGGTTAAGGGAAAAGGATAGAAATTTTACAAAATTCCCATGGCCTGAAAAATAATCTCAGGAAGATACCCCCCCCCAAAAAGGTTTAAGTCAGTTCTATTTGGTTCTTGCCAAGCCCCTTTTTTATTAAATAAAACATTACAGTAAATTTTTAAAGGGGTTTGATAGCCCCAGAATTGGGGAAGAACTTCTTATGGATAAATTTCAGAGGGCAATAAATTCTGAGGAAGAATAATACAAATTTTTAAATGGCTAATAAAAAGTGCAGGAAGGCCCCGCCTCCCCTTACAGAGTTGGAAAACTATTCTCCAAAAAGAAGGATAATCAGGAAGGATTTCCTTAATTATACGCCACCCCAGATCAAAACAGTTTGGATTTTGGGGAATGTAAAAATGATGAACTAAGATTAAAGTTCCCGATTTTCGATTGGTCCTAACAAAAAAAACACTCTTAAATCGGTCAGCCATATTTGACCCCTTGGGCTAGTGGGGCCCAATAACTAAAGGGGGGAAAAGTCTAATCAAAAGGCCCGGGGGGAAAACCCCGATTGGGATACCCCCTAGAGGGAAAAATACAACAGAATGGGAACTATAAAACTGAGTTTTAAGATAAATGAATTCAATAAGTAGGGGAATAAATGCATGGGCGACAACCCCAGAAAATACAAAATTTTTTTGGGGCTTTAAAAAGTGCATACGGTCAGTAGTTATCTTAAAGCAGGGAGGAATGTAAAAAATTATTTTAAGGCTCAGGTTTCCCCAATAAAACCTGAACATTGCCCAAATGGAGCTGATGCATTTAATTAGGGACTAAATTTGTCAAATCTAACAATTTTTTACAAATTTGTGAAGTATAATTTGGGCCGATAGGAAAAAATTTTCCTACACTGGTTTTTGAAAAATAAAAACAAAAATCCCTTTCTAGGAATCGTGTTGGAAGATAAAAGATTGGTTCCCCATTACATAATCAGTTGCTGCCAAAGGAAAAAACTGAATTTTTTTCCAGGGAACAAAAATCCCCAAAAAATACAGGGTTTTGGTTTAAAGGGCCTACCGGCTGAAAAAAATAATAATGAATGCCAATCAAAAGGGATTAATAGACATATAGAAGATATAATTGGAACTATATTGATCCAGATCCGTTATGGATTTAAAAAAGGTTTTCCCTTTTTTGAGCAAAAAAAAATATACAAATGGTCTTCAAATTATAAATGGGATAGTTCTGACCTTTGAAGTTTTTGGTTTGAAAAATACAAAGCAGGGAATTTTTGGGAAAATCAATTTAGCCCCCGGCCCGCCCCTAGGGAAAAAACTTGTCAAATCATTTGGCTGTACCCAGAAATGAAGGGATCATTAGGTGTCGAGGAAGAATTTGAAAAGCGATTTCCGATAAAAAATGCAATCCCATGCTAATTTCCCAACGTCATCACTTTCTAAAATTTAAAAGTGGAATGAATCTCATGGGAAATCGTTTCAGGTGGAAAGGCGAAAAAGCCATCCAGGAGGGATTTTTGGGTCTGAGGGTAGCGGCAGTTAAATATACCTCAAAAATTTGTATCAAATGCAAAAGGTATGAGGGAAAAATGATCACCTATCCGGCCGCCTCAACTCCCAGGATCGAGTACAATCATTAAAACATTTTAGGTAGTGGGTAACTATACTGGGCAATAATAAATTTCAGGGGGAAAAATACCTCCCCCCCAAAAAAGTTATGTCTGTTATTTTCTTGCACTCTACAAGGGCTGTTTTTTAGAAATAGCTGATGTTTTTTAAATGCCCCAAACATTTTTTCAAGTGTTGGGGTTTTTGGTCGGCGGCGTGTCCTCGGCGATGATTAGGATAAGCTATAACTTTGTAGGAGCCCCCCCATATTTTTAGAAATATTAAAACATCCCCAGTACAAAAAATCTCTGAGTTAAAGAATTTCTCATGGGCCTTTCTCCCTTAGAGCTCCTTTGGAAAATGGTTTTTACAGAGAGAATGATTGGCATGTAAAATTTTTCTTAGGAAAACTCCCACAAGACAAAAGGGAGGTCTAGAAACTGAAAGCCATAGGACTGAGATTTAGACCATAATAACCGACCCTTAACCCACTTTGATGATTCAGAAATTGCTCTTTCTCCCCACATTAATTTAGGGAGAAGAGGAACCTCCTTTAATAGATACAAAGGGAAGATTAAAAGATCCTACAATAAAAAGACCCGGCTCAAATTTTCGGGAAGGTTTCACACCTTAATTAAAAATTTTAAAGGGCATGGGATAAGATTGGGGAGATTTTTTACTGGTCTAAGGGAAAAATTTATGGGGCTCAACAGCCCAAAACCCCAAAATCCAATAAAAAAAGGAATATAAATCCTTAGGGGGGATATGCCGTTGAATGGCCTCTAGGAAAAAAAGCAAAATGCATACGATGGAAAGGGGATTGTGAGGTCAGTGGAGGTTTCTAGGAGGGACAACGATGTGTGCGGAGTAAAAATTTGTTCCCTTTGAGTTGTTTAAAGATAAAGAGGGGCTTTAATCTGCATCTTGAGGCCAACTTAGGGGAAATTTCCCCAAATCAGGGAAAACTGCTTTAAAGGTAAAACCCCTTGGAGAAACCTCATTAAAGGGGGGCAAAATTTCCTGAAGGGAAACCCTTTATTTTTTGCCGGGCCCCCCCGTTGTGGGGAAATTTCCCCCAAAAATGCTCTCAATTTTGAGAAAGGTATTTTTTGAAAGGGGAATTTGGGGCCTACCAGACGGAGGTGGGATACGAATACAAATTCCCCTAGTATATAAACAAACTCGATTTCCCGGATATCGGTTTGCCGGAAAAATCCGAGGTCCGTGGATATGTCTGTCACCGGCCAATTTATTATTATTATTATTATTTTTTTTTTGTACGTTGAAATGCCTGGTCCTGTTCGTAAATTGACAAAGTTGTCCGGCGGTCCGAGCGTCTCCTGTCAACCCTGGTCAGTGTCCGCACTACCCGCCAGGTGGCAGCATACTCAGCGGTGGTATTGTTTAACATTTGGGCACACGACACTCTCACGGTTCACCTGCACGACCTCCGTCAGTCCCCTGACTCCCACTGCCCCTGGTGCAGGAACATCACTGAGACTATTGAACACTTCTGCTGCCTCCCGCCAGGTGGCACCATGCTCAGCGGTCGTATTGTTTACATTTGGACACACGACACTCACGGTTCACCTGCACAACATCCGTTAGTCCCCTGACCCCCACTGCCCCTGGTGCAGGAGGAACGTCTCTTGAGACTATTGAACACCTTCTGCCTCCCTCCAGGTGGCAGCATGCTCAGCGGTAGTATTGTTTACATTTGGGCACACGACAGGCACGGTTCACCTGCACAACCTCCGTTAGTCCCCTGACCCCCACTGCCCCTGGTGCAGGAACGTCTCTTGAGACTATTGAATACTTTCTGCTGCTCCCGCCAGGTGGCAGCATGCTCAGCGGTCGTATTGTTTACATTTGGGCACACGACACTCACTGTTCACCTGCACCGCCTCCGTTAGTCCACCTGACCCCACTACCCCTGTGCAGGAACGTCTCTTGAGACTATTGAACACTTTCTGCTGCCCCGCCAGGTGGCAGCATCGCTCAGCGGACATAAAAGTCCGCGGCGGGGTAGTTGATATTGGCGTTTGCCGGACAGTAAATACTAAAGTAGGATAAACGTCCGGGGGTGGGTAATGAACTAAATTGGCTCACCCCTCTTTTTATTTTATTCTCTTACTGTCTTCTTTATAGGGATTGGCAGCTAAGCGGGCTTTGTGTTACCCATTTTGTTGTGCCTTGGTCAGTTCTTGGTGATAAAAAAAAAAAAAAAAATTAAAAATGGCATCGGACTGTTGCGATTCCCGGACCAGTGCCCTCCTATTAGTCCGGGAAAACGAGGTTTGTGTGTATTATTATAGATTTGGGTATAAATTAAGATGTATTTAGATATAGTAATATAATTTTGGTGGTATTCACCTATAATACCACAATTAAGCAAAGGATTAACATAATATAAGAATTGTGAGGAAACTTCCACGTATAGGAGTAAATTATTGGAACGCACTCCACGTGTAAGCTCCAGCTGTCTTGAAAGGATTTTTAGTCAAGACATTAGTCACGCGTTATCACCTACACTATGAAGTTGTAGTTCAGTTTTTGATTGTACACTAAGGTGTAGTCAAACCATCTTAATATGAGTAAGCTGTAACCGATCAATGGTTAAGACAAGGACGAGGTTTTTAAAAACATTATTATAATAATCCACGACCAGCTGTGAAAAGCTACGTTAGGCCACATCCGCGCCGCCATTACGTTGCCACAGCCAAGCGCTCTGCCATTGGGTCTGTGTACCTCAACCGTCTCCCCAGTACTTCCTCAAGATAATGATCCAAGCCTTTCATATCATCAACCCATCCTGCCACTGCTGAGTATACCGCTAGTTAGCGTCTAAATAAGGTATCAGTGCAGCTTTAGGCAGATTTGGGTTAATCGCAAGGTGAGTTCGCGTTAATTCATATAATGTCAACGTTGTTGTCGTCATCAGGTCGATGGGCGATAATTTCAACAACAACTACCATATTTATCTTCCACAAAGTTTAGAATTAAACAGAAAAGCTAATTTTGATTCTACTGTAATTATTGCTTAAAAGGTTTTTGTATAAAGTCGTATACAATGTCCGGGTTTTGTTCTTATTTATTTTCTATTAGTTGTTTCTATGTACTAAATTTTATTTCACGTATTTAACCAGTGGTAGAACAAGAAGTCACGATTCCAAGCTGGAAATGGCATATATTTAAAAGAAATAGGGAAAACTGGTTCACAAATAGGGTGGTGAATGATTGGAATGGGTCTCGGTAGACAGGTAGTTAGTGCAGTCATTAGGGAGCTTTCAAAAGGAAGGCTGGATGGAGTCATGGGTTTCAAGGCATGTTAGATTATTGGCTGCCTTTTCCATCGCGCAGCGTTCTGTTTGTGTGGGACTTTCCCGGGAGGCGTGCTAGGTGTGAATCTTGACTCCGATAGTGGAGGAGAGCTAGGGAACGATCAGGAAAATGTGGTGTTAAAGTGAATAAAAGAAATAGGTGATAGGGAATGGTGTGTTGTTGTTCTCGGCAGCAGGTGCGCGGAGACAAATGCCTCCGCCGCTCTCGCATCCCCAACAAAATATCTCCCTGGTTCAGGCCTGCCAACCCCGGCGCAGAGTGGTCTAGCCGTGGATCAACAGAATGACCAAACATTATAAGATCTAAATCAACATTACTCTCTCCTAGGCAATGTTACACACAATCAGCCCATTGCCACATAGGACACACTCCCCACAGCACGGGACAACCAACTTGTTCCACACAATACACCACCTCACAAAACGTGGATCTTCATGTGGTGGCAATATCAGACTTTGTCTTGAAACACTTGACTACCAAATATCACACTTAAGAAACCCGCAAGACAGTGTGTAAAGGTGTGTTTGTTGAGATCAGAACTGGTATAAAACCTTTCCCAACACTCTAGGCATTCCTGTATTCTTAACACCACTGTGTGTCAGGGTGTTGTTTTTTTTTTTTTTTTTGTTGAGACAGAAATGGTATAAAACCTTTTCCCACATTAGGCATTCACGCATTTTTAACACCACTGTGTGTCCGGTGGTTTTGTGTTGTTGCGATCATAACTGGTATACAACCTTTCTCACACTCTAAACATTCATTAATTTTAACACCACTGTGTGTCAGGGTGTGTCCCGGTGAGGTTACCCTTTCTAGCAAAATCTTTTCCCAACATCTAAACATTCAGAATGCTTAACACCACTGTGTGCAGGGCATGTCGGGTGAGGTTACCCTTTCTAGCAAACTTTTTTCCCCACCACTCTAACATTCAGAATATTAAACAACCACTGTGTGTCAAGGAATGTTCTCAAGGCTTAACTTTTGTGTGGCAATGTTTTGTCCACACTGCTGGCAACTTCAGCTCACTGTGTGCCTTGTGGCTTGAGCTCCCATGCCTCCAGGTGATTCTTGCCATCACACCCTGTGCCTCCCCACACCTGAGTTCAGACTGATTCTGCTGCTCCCGGCCACTCATGCTGTCTACCCGCCCACAGCCTCCACCGCAGCAAGACTCTGGCAGCACGCGATGAATTGGTCCTGCGGGAACCCTCGGGGATGCCGGAGCGAGCCGGGTCCAGTGCCAGAGGAGCAGCCGGCCTGTACTGTGACATCAGCACCTGCAACAGTGGTGGACAGTCAGCACACAGAGAGCCACGTGCCTGCCCTGCACTCTGACTCCTGCCTGCGGGGCCCAACACCCTGCTTCCTACCTCACCGCACCACACTTGGGCAAAGGCTCCTCTCCCCTCCTCTCCCTGGCTTCCCTCATAATTTCCTCATGGACAAACCACAGCCCCGTCCTCACACGGCCAGGACCACAGGCCCTGCCCAACCGACACCAACACCAAGAACAAAAAGAATAAGGCACGTGGATGGTTTGGGTTAGGATAACATTTAGGTTTAGGATTCATCAAGGCTAGGAGGTTAATACGCCAGGTTAGGAGGTGTTTAGAAACAGCCTTGACTTACGCTATAGCGGGAGGTAACGGAGTGGCGGGGGGGGTCCAGCCAGGCCAGCAGGTTGTGTTACGCCACTTTAGGTTTATTCCTATATTTCCCCATCACGTACAGGGCAGGACAGGGCTGTGAATAGGGATTTGTCCCGGGATTAGGCCACATTATGGTATTATTCCAGATGAACACCGAATTTCCTTTGGTGAACGATAATTTTTTTTTTGGTGAGTTTTGATGTGTTTTTAAATTTTAATACATATGTCAGAACCGTTTCTGTCGCACTTTTTTGTTTTTCAGTAAAGGTTAGGTTTTTTATATTTTATATAGGATCGGTTCCCCCCCTCGGTTCAAATTATTGTATTTGTTTTAATTTCGTGCATAAAAAAAAAAAAAAAAAAAAAAAAAAAAAGCGACACAAACACGGTTAACAGATTATTCAAAACGCAACAAAACTCACCAGAAAAAAATTGTTTCGTCCACCAAGAGGAAGTTCGGTTGTTCATCTGGAAATTTACCCACATTTTTTGGAGGCTATCATAAATGATGTTGTTGTGTCCGCAACCCAAAACCCCGTGTCTGTCGCCCAGCTACCCCGGAGGTTGCTGGGTTGCAGGGGGAAGATTTTAAGTAGCAAGGGTTGGGAAGTGTTTGCTGTGCAGTTTACCGAAGTAACGGGATTTCACACTGGTAATACACGTGATTTAAAGCAGCAATAGGGAGAAATGGTTCACAAATAGGGTGGTAGATGATTTGAAATGACACTCAGTAAGGCGGTTGTCAGTGCGAGAGTCATTAGGGAGCTTAAAAAGAGCTGTAAGAATAGTAGAGAAACCTAAGTGGTAACCGGCGCCCGGTAGCGAGCGCGCAGTTCTCGTCCATGATCATCAGAGTCCATCCGTTCGGAGGTTATGTTAGGGTAATAATCCTCGAGGGCAGAGCAGGACCACTCGGCGGCTGGGCAATGCGGGGGGGGGGGGGCACACTGGTGTTGGTACCCTTCCGTCACACTTCCCTGGTTCTGAGACACTGACTACTTTATTTCCGGTGTACGAAACGACTTTTTAGGTTTATGTACGAATCTACTGGCTACGACAACAACTTTTGGTGTCGAATCTACTGCGTGTACGAAACCGACTTTGGTGCTACGAAACAACTTTTTGGTATACGAATCTACTGGGGTACGAAACGACTTTTTGGGTACGAACACAACTTTTTGGTATACGAATCTCACTGGGGGTACGACAACGACTTTTTGGTGTACGTGAAACAAACTTTATGGTATACAATCTATTGGTGTAAGAAACTAACTTTTGGTGTACGAATCTACGGGTCCGTACGAAACAACTTGTGTACACGGAACTGAATGGCACCCCGACTATGGCCACAGTGTAATAAAATCCACAACTTTGCGTCAGCTGATTTTAGCGCGCCGTACGCCTTTACATAGATAAAACACTTTAGTCGCCAGCTGCAATAATGTCGCCAGCCGCAAATATTACGAAATTTATAGATCAATACCTAGCCCGGAACACTTGTAATAACCCCCAAGTCACCAACCACACGAGGGAATATAATCCAATATTTCGTGGTAAATATTCCACCCATGATCCTCCCAAACCAAGCGGGCCGCCTCAACCAGTCCTATTTCTTCTCCATTATCTCCCTTATTTCCCTCTTTGCCGCCATTATCAACGCCATCAAGGATTCCCGAGGTAGCAGTAGTTTGGTGGGGTGTACATAAGGAACGGCCCGCAGACAGGGAACGGCCGCATATATAAAACAATGTAATTAGCACGTCCGACATTTCGGCTTTCCCGTTTTCGTCCGTTGTTTGGGGTGTGGTGGTGGTGTTATAAAACTATGATATGTATATTACTATGTGTGTGGTGGATCAAATAAAATGATGATATGTATATATATGGAGATCTATTTGTCCATAACTCGTCTATCAACATACAATACAATGAACATTCACGTTCAAATTGCCTGGATATAATAAATACGATCAATATCATAACAGCTTGTTTCTTATTTGTGTCAGACGTGGCAATAAAATGATAACTTTCAGTTTATTTGTCTATCAAAATACAATTCGATGTTATAAAATAATATTCACGTTTACAAATTTGCCGGATCATTATAGGGTGAGGTGGGGTCACACCGAACGGGGGGGATCACCGTACGAAGGCTACAACGCGAAAATTAATTCAAATTTCGCGCCACCATGCCACCACGGATGCAGCGCCACCCTCAGTGAACTACATGCGAGCAACAGGGTAGCGTCAGCGTCACCTCCGTGTTTACCAGGTAAGAAAATTTTATTTTTCGTATGTTCCTTTTACTTTTCGCCGTTCTTATATAGTTCTCATGTCGCTGTGATAGCGTGATTTTTTTGAGGTAAGTTGCAATACGAGGTATAACCGTATTGACATGTTATTGAGTGAAAAAGTAGTGCATGCTTTCAAAACAGGCCGCGGTGGCATATTTAAAAAAAAAATTGGTGGCGCGGGGGATCAACGTATGGTGAAGTGCGGGGGATCAACGTACAGTGAAATTTTGAAAAAAGCTATATCTTTTGAAATACCTACACAAACATAACAAACAGTGATTGACTTATGTATATTCGCATGATATTAAATGGTGGTGGTGAACTAGTGCATTTAAATTAAATGGAACAGTGTTTTTTTTGTGGCATAAAGTTGAAGGTGATTGGTATTAAATTATGATGCTATACAGTGTTATTATCCCTATAAGGGCCATGAACTAACTATTAATATAAGTGATTTATGTTATTAGAATGATTCTAGAATTAATTTTTATGGTTAAAAAAACCATTTAACACTGCATATTTTCGGGCATGACGTTCGGTGACCCCGCACACTACGATTTTGGAAAATCTATATATTTTTAAATACTTAGAAAAACATAAGAAAAAGTGACTGACTATGCATATTAGCATGATATTAAATGGTGGTGGTGAACTAGTGCATTTAAATAAATGGAACAGTGTTTTTTTTTTTGGTGTAAAGTTGAAGGTGTTTGGGGTATTAAATTATGATGCTATATCAGTGTTATTATGCTATAAGCACATGAACAACTATTATATAAGTGATTTATGTTATTAGAATGATTCTAGAATTAATTTTTTATGGTAAAAAAAACATTTAACACTGCATATTTTGGGGCATGACGTTCGGTGATCCCCCACATATATTCCAGACTCATAGTCCAAAATTTAATATGGTGGCCAGGGCAAAAATCGCCTCTACACTGTAAAAATACTAAGCTAGCTAACCCCTAAAACTAACCTAACCTAACTATGCATGATGTCAAATGGCATTAACTCTTTTCAGATCTACCTAACCCCCTACCGCATCACCGTCATCATGCCTCGCAAATATGTCAGGAAGAGCGACAAGCAGATGGACCGCACTGACCTGGAGGCTGCCTTTAAGCACTGCGTGGCCACTAGCTGCAGCTGAAGAAGCCGCTGACAGATTCAACATCAAGAAAACAACTCTTTGCTGTAAGTTGCTCTATTTAGTTCCAATCTCCCCAAGGTCTTTTTTTATGACCTCATCCCACGTCTTCTTTGGTTCTCCTGGGATGGGGTCATGCAAAAAGACCTCAGGGATAGCTTAAGGGTCTCTAGATTTATAGATTTTAAATTTTATTCATTTTTTGTTAGCTTTTTTTGCCAGCAAGGGGGCCTTCTAAGTCCAAATTAAATTTTCTTTTGTTTAAAGGATGCCTTCAAGCGCTCTATTTATTATTTTTTTTTGTCAACTTTTGTTGCCAGCAAGGGCCTTTTAAGTCCTAATTCATTTCTTTTTGGTTACAGGACGCCTTCTATCTATCGAAGAAGCTGTCGGATGGAGTTACCTATATGGCTGTTGCTTCCCGTAGCAATAGGGTTTTCAGCCCTCAAAAGAAATATACATTGCTGATTATACCATCCACGCAGCCAAGATGTTCTACGGCCTGCCCATGGAACGATGTGCGTAGGAGGGTGTACCAGTATCCCCATAGCTTGTGGGAGCAAGAGCATCCCTGCTGCCTGGGAGAAAGAGAAAATGGCGACAAGGGCTGGGTACTATGCCTTCATGAACCGTCATCCAAACCTTGTATTGAAGGCTCCGGAAGGCATGTCCATTGCCAGGATTTTGCCTTCAACAAGTCAATGTGGAAACCTTTTTTAGGCTTCCCACATTAGCTTTGGAGAAGTACACATTCACGCCGGAACCGGATATACAATTTGGATGAGAGTTCATTTTTCGACTGTTATGAAGCCAGTCAAGGTTGTGTGTGCGAGAGGCCCAGCCGTAGCCACGCAGGTAACTCGTGAACGCGGTGACAGCATGACGTTTGTGGGCATTATAAATGCTGTGGGGCAGTCCTCCCTCCAGTGTTTATAATTTCCCAGATGCCGATGGAATCCCGCTTTCATGAGGAACACGATCTTTGGTTCCAAAGGGATATGGCATCCTAGTGGCTGGATGAATGGTGAATGCTTCGTGCAGACACTTCAGCTTTCTCCATGAGAAGTCTTGTTCTTCTGTAGAGAACAAGATTCTTCTGATCATGGACAATGCTGAATGTCACATGAACATTCAGCCTGTTGAGTTTGCGATAATGCATGGTATCGTGATTGTTACCTTGCCTCGCATACAACAGAAAAACTCCAGCATTGGATGTGAGTGTCTTTGGTCCCTTTAAAAACATTCCTGCGTGCCCTACTGAACGCCCACACGCTCATGCACCCTAACGAGAAAATAACAGTCCAGTTTGCCAGAGTTTGCTTCTGAGGCATGGACCAAAGGCCACTACCCCCTCCAACATTCTCAGTGGTTTCCGGGGAAATGGTATATGGCCACTCAATCGCAACATCTCCCAGATGATGGTTTTGTAGGAGCGATTTTAACCGGCGACCCGGCACCACCAGAATTTGTAGTGGAAGTTACTCCCAACTTCTTCTGATGGAGGAAGTTCCCAGATGGAGAGGAGCGACTGGCTGAGGCCATACCTCAAAAGGGCTATACCCCTTCCCGCTGTGTCTCCCAGGCTAGATGATGTGCCTGCCACCCCCGGGCCCCAGCACGACAGAGCCTGCCACCCCGAGCACCAGCACGACAGAGCCTGCCACCCCGGGCCCCAGCACGACAGAGCCTGCCACCCCGGCCCCAGCACGACGCCCCCTGCCACCCCGGGGCCCCAGCACGACAAGCCTGCCCACCCCCGAGCCCAGCACGACAGAGCCTGCCACCCCGGGCCCCAGCACGATGCACCCTGGCCACCCCGGGCCCGAGCACGACGCACCCTGCCACCCCAGGACACCCTTCTCAACAGACAGACTTTAAACCCCCGAGTGTGTCAGGCCGTTCCCTAAAGGGTAACCTCCCTCCTTATGGAAAGGGACGGAAGAGGGTTTCGGGGCTGCATTTTAACCGAGAATGAGGAGGCAATATCTGACCTGAGGTTGAAGGCAGAGAAGAGGCAGAAGCTGGAAGGACAAAAAGAAGGCAGCGGGCTGAAAAGAAAACATTGGGGAAAGAAGAAGGGTCCACAGCGGAAGAAATCTGTGCCTGTCCCGGAGGAAGACAAACCACTGACGAGGAGGAGGTTGATGATGTCCAATTCAGCTGGACGACTCCTCCGAGTACTCGGATGAGGTGGACGACGAGGGCACCTGGACTGCAGCATCATACCCCTTTTTCTGCGAAAACATCACAGGTGGGGGACTTTGTTCTGGTTCAGCTGAAGCTGGAGGAGGGAAGGGTGTGGGCACATTAGTGTGCTATGTTGCTCAGGTGTTGGCCCTCATGGAGGGATGGAAAATTAAAAACCCTTTTTTTCCTCCGGATGAAGTCCGCTAACACCCGAGGGCACGTTCACCTTCCCTACCATCCTAGATGAAGCTTCTGTTGATCCAGAACAGTGCAAGGGTGTTCCTGGTGACCTCCAAGGGCATCACCAAAGGCAGGCTGACCTGGTGAAGGTGTTTCCCCCGCTGCATGCCTTCATGATGCACTTCTGAATAGTGAGCATAAAAAAAACCTAGACCTACTTTTAATAAATGCTATTTTATATGAGCTTATCTTTCATTTCATCACCTAATAATAATGGGGGGTCTAGGCTTAGCATATATGTTGATTTCAGGCAAAAAAAACACAATAATGTTTGATGTAATATGAGTTTAAAAATATCATACGGTGCCCCCCCCATACCTGATCCGGGTCCCCCTCGTGGGGGGACACCGGACGAGGTGCCAAAAATTTATAAAAAACCTTTAAAAGACCCTTATTATCTGATTTAAGTATTCATGAGGGTACCATAGGTGGCCTATTTTGAAGTTTGTTTTGGGCACAGTGTGCACTCTCCCCAGGTAAAAATGGATTTTTTTATGACATATTTTTCCCACTAATAGTACGGTGTCCCCCCCCACCACCCTACACATCCTGCCAAAGATAAAAATACGATCAAATAACAAACAAATCAAGTCGATTGGCCCCAAACAAGTTTAAGGTAATCTACTCCCTTTAATTGCAATTAGTATGTCCGACAGGGCGCGGCGGGAGAGCGATGTCTCCCGCCGCGCCCTGTCGGACATAATAATTACATTGTTTATATATGCGGCCGTTCCCTGACTGCGGCCGTTACCTATGTAGACCGTATTGGTGAACCATGCATTATACTCACGCCATTATGATAAAGCAGATATTCAGGGATACACAACAGTAGATAATACTTTTTCTTGTTTTAGGGCTGCGAGGATCCCTTGGGGAACACTATGAGCCCTGGTGATGTCCTATGATGTTATCACAGGCGTGGTAGTTGACCTGTCCTCCTCAGGAAGGCACAGGTGAGGGGGGGATGACGGCGTGTTTCCGTGAGGGGTGGACGCCCCCCGCCGCCAGCAGGGTGGGCAGGTCAAAGGTAGTGACGTTCAGGGCGATGAGTTGAGACTGTTAGCACTCACTACACGTGGGAGTGGGAAGCGCGGACACTGCAGCAGGAAGTGTTCAATAGTCTCCGGAACATTCATGCACCAGGGGCAGTGAGGGACCGGGGACAGACGAAGACGGTGCAGGTGAGCTGTGAGTGTCGTGTGCCTCAGGCGGAGGCGGGTGAGAGCAGGGTGTGAACTTTTGTAACCCACATTATCGTACCGAGCCACCAAAATTATCGTATTTTCAGATAGATTATATTATCGTACAACCTTAGCTAAAATGATATAGTCAGTATATAACTATATACATAATTGAATTCAGCATTCCATATATAAAAATATTTTATCGCCACCAAAATATATAAGGCCTCTTCCATTTGTGCCCAAGTTGCATGAACCAGTTCTTTCAGTTCAGGGCTGGGTTCTGGGTTCAGGGTTGGGTTCGCGTGTCACAAAAGGAACCCCAAAAACCCCGTTTTTTTGTTTACAAACATACTCAGCTGGCGAGGCAATTTAAGAGAAGAGAGGAGAGAGAGAGAGGAGAAGAGAGAGAGAGAGAGGAGAGAGGAGAGAGTAACGAGAAAGTAACGAGAAAGATAACGAGAGAGAGAGAGAGAGAGAGAGAGAGAGATAAAGAGAGATAACGAGAGAGATAAAGAGAGATAACGAGAGCGAGATAACGAGAGAGATAACGAGAGAGAAAGAGATAGCGAGAGATAACGAGAGATAACGAGAGTTATCGAGAGATAACGAGTTATCGAGAGAGATAACGAGAGATAACGAGAGAGAGAGAGAGAGAGAGATAACGAGAGATATAACTCAACTAGCTGCTATGTGAAGGGATCATATCAAGTTTAAGATCGCGGGAGCGCATGGCCTCCACCAGCCATGTAGCCTCTTTTATGCCGTTCGACATCCTCTCCGCTCGTGCATGCGGAAAACCCTTCACGATAAGAGAAATAGGGCCCAAGGGGACCATTGTTTGTTATGAACTGAAAAACTCTACCCAAGCTACCCACCTGCCTATGTGAGTAGAGAAAGTTCACGGGTTCTGCTGATCACCTACCGCTTTGCCTCGGACCCAGGTTTTCGTGCGCAAATGGAACGCCTGAATTCTTGGGTTCCGTGAACTGGTTCTTGAAATGTCGCAAATGGAAGAGGCCTATAATATATCCAATCATGACTCAAAATTCCATGTTAATTTATTTTTTCCAAAATAAATGGAATTAAATAAAACAAAAATATATTTAATATTTAGTAACATATAATGACTCAAAAGGAAGCTGAACCGAGAACTTAATTTACATAGCTATCATCCTCAAAAAAAAAAGAGGGAATTCCCCGTTCCTCCACTATTCTTTTATCCCTGTGTCCCGCTGGGGTTTATAATGATAGTGTATCAGTTGTCATCGACATATAATATCATGTGTAGGGATGAAAGTAGCAAATCTCCCTTTTCCCTTACCCCAATGCGGCCCGCTGGAAAAGAACAATTAATATGTTCCCGTTAGAAGTCAGTTTCTTACCCTTGTCTTGGTAAGTTAACTGCTAAACCCTCACCCAATCGGCCCCCCTTCTTAAA
>JACEEZ010002670.1:5000-19583 GCA_016584305.1 Chionoecetes opilio
GCTTGGTGGACCTGGGGGAATGCTGATATTGGTGGGGTACATCAAGAAAGCGTCGCAACTACATGTTTTTTGAGTTAGGGTGTTGAAAAAATTCCCTAGATCTGGAAACATTCATTGGATTTCTTCTGAGTCCAGAGACGGTGAACATGACAATCCCCACAGTAATGATGACCGATAGTGTCATGTTGCACCCCCCCCCCCCCCCCCCCGCTAGGGAGTTCAGTTTTAGGGTAGGTAGGTTATATTTGGGTAGGTTAGGTTAATTTCGTTGGTTTGGTCAGGTTAGGTTAGGTTATCGATGGGTCAACCCTCCCCTTGCTAGGTTAGGTTAAAGGTGGACTAGGTAAGGTTAATTTTTGGTTAGGCAAATTTCTTAGATATAATTAAAACCCTAGATCTAAAGGAATAGGCAAATTTCTCTAGATAAAGTTAATTAAACCTAGATCTAAGGAATTTTGACTCCCCTTGCACAAATTTTAAATTACCGTGTTTCGACGCTATAATTTGTTCCCCACCCTAAAAACCCCGCATTCCCACAGGTCCCCCAACTGTTTGGGGGAATTGGGAGAGTATGGGCAATATACCTAGAAAATACCCGTTATTATTGTGACGAAACGGAGAATAAAAGTTAAAGCCCTTTGAAGTTTTTTTCTGCCAATAAGTTTTGTAAGGAATTCGAAGTTGTGTGGAATTGTGAAGTGAAAAAGCTTACAACTAGCCTAATCGATTGATATAAAAATATAAAATACTATACTAGCTTGATTTAATATAGTCTTTGGTAATACAGGGAGGAGAGTTTCACGTTTCGTTTTAGGAGACACAAATACTTTTTCTTGGCATACAATAGGTGCGTGTTATAATGGTGATAGTTTTATTTTGCGCAAAACCAATAAAACAAAGCTCATCTTTTCTTTCACAATTCTTTTTTTTTTCCTTCCCTACTTTTTTTTTTTTTTCCCTTTTCTTCTCTCCTCTTCTTCTTTTTTTATTGGTTCTCATTCTTTTTTTTTTTTCTTTTTTTTTCCCCTTTTAATATATTAAAAAATAAAAAAAATAACCTATACCGTAACCTTACAAGTTTTAAAGAAATCCTAACCTTAACCTTAACCACATTAATATGTTTTTTTTTGTTTTTTTGTTTTTTTTGTTTTTGTTTGCTCGCAAAATAAAAATAGCTAGACCACCATTAGAACAAGCACCTATTGCTAGGCCAAGAAATATAGTTGGTCCCTTGTCTCTGAAAAACTTGTAACATGAAACTCCTCATTATAACCTAGTCTTTACCTAAACTAAGGTAATCTAAACTACCAAACTTAACCGCGTAATAATTCTTGGCCTTATCAATCTTGTATACTAGAGGTCTGGGTTCTGGGAGGGATGTTCTTTAATGTTTTGTAAATATAATTTTATCGGTCCGAAAATCACACCTTTCACATAGTGATTGATGTAATCAAATTATTATTATTGCCTACGATGCTCTATATAAGTACACACGGAATTTGCTATATTGTATATAATACAGGCGATACGTTTTTTTATAAGACCCTAACTCTTAAAACTAAATTTAAAGAAAACAAAAGCTAGCGCACACAAGACGGTATTATCTAAATGAGGTACCGGTTATACATAATGCATGGGCAGCTAGGCAGAAATAACCGATATAATATATGAAACAAACGTATAAAGTCATATAAATAAACCAGTGGAGGTTAAAACAGGACTGAGAAAAATCGTCGGCGAGGGTGGCCAGCGACGCTTGTGGTGTTGCCAAGCTATGACAAGTTTGATCGTTCATATTATTGTTACGGGACACACCATTTTTTTTCTTGAATGATGTAGATGATCATTCTTTGATTTCGAATGTAAATCTTGATAAAAAACGCTATCAACTATACGTAATGAGATTATATTTAGTTTTCATGCAAAATTCCAAATCAGCATCATGAATTATTGCCAATATCACCGGATATAGTAAAACGCTGGGTTTCAATTAATTAACAACTATACAAGATATTAGATTCTATTTACGGTAAGTTTGTATCAGAAAAACATGAGTACTCACATTTGACAAAGAACAAATTTTTATTTCCATGTAATTATAGTTTAATGATTTACCTAGAGGTGACACAATATACCCTTTATAGACCTTTTCCAAATATACCCCTATTTACCCGACAGAGTACGTGGTTTTCATTTCAATCCCTACATAATATGCAACATATTATAGTCACATTTACGATAAGTTTGTAATCAGAAAAAACCTAATCAACATTTGCCAAGAAAAATGTTTATTTCCATGTAATTATAATTTCAATTATTTGATAGTGGTGACAAATATACCCTTATGATTCAACCCCTTGACCATTATACCCTTTTCAACCCTTCTTCTGCTGATCACAAATACCCTTTTCCAACCCTCTCGACTAAAAGTGTAGATGAAGGGTTATAGATCGCAGCATCATACCCTTCAGCCTGACATAGGGTATAAAAAGGGTAGTGTATTGGTGCGATGTAACAATTATACCCTATAATATACCCCTCATTTCTAAGAGTGTGCGGTGTCTCTGCATGTCATAAGGTAACTGAATCCCTTCTCAATCACTCAGGACATCGTATTGGTCTGTCACCCGTGTGTCTTCGTCGGTGTCATCTGCAGGGCAAGGCCACTCTACGCGGTGTTATCCGAGGTCTCGGTCGTGGCCTTGTTTTGTGGGCACTGTCCTGCAGGTTTCACTGTGGCCTCGAGGAGCTCTTTACTGTTTGTGTCCCGTATGAGCTCAGCCTTAAGGGAAACCTGTAACATAGACGACACCTGACTGAAGAAAACGTGATATCTCTCTCTCTCTCCCTCTCTATCCCTCTAATCGCTCTCTCTTCTCTCCTCTCATCTCTCTCTCTCTCTCTCTCACCAGTCACACCCACACACCATTCACAGGTGTGTCGGGGCCATGGCAGAGTGCCGGGGGTGGACGGACGGGTGGGCGGGCCGGCAACCGTGGTGTGGGTGGGCGGCAGGTGGAGGGGGAATAAAGCAAACCAAGCATTGAACATGATCAAACGATTTAATAGCCTGCCAAAAGATATAAAAAGTACATCTAGTAAGGCCTTATAATACCAATACTAGAATATCCATCGTTCTTTTTGTTTTTACCCATGCCTCACATTATCAAGATTTAGGAACTGCTCAAACTTCAAAAAATAATAATTCAAAAACAAGGCTCTTCGGTTTGCTCTAGAAGAAAAAATACCATACAATATTAATACTGAACAAATGCATAACACTTGCTAAATTAAAACAATAAATATCAGACTTTTTGAAAAGGCAATAAGAACAAGAAAATGGATTAAACGATCACAATCAAAGAGAATACCTACCTAGAAATATAGGAGAAAGAGACAATAAAGAGCATGGAGCGGTTTCAGAACCTTCCAAAAGCTAAATATAGGAGATAACCGTTATCCCAATTTCTACTGACCAAAATTAAATTACTGATACAAAAAAATCTTATAAAAAAAAATCATAATGTTCCATATATGTATGACATGGGTAGATGCATGTTATGATTAAAGTATATATTAAATGTATAATTTTTGTTTTTAATAAAGGTATTAATGTGGGATATGCTGTATTATGTATGGACAGTTTTGGTGATAAAGTTAAAAATGTATTAATCTAAATACAGTCTAAAAACGTTTGACTTTCCCACCCCTCCCCAAAAAAATTATATATTCAATGCCTTCCAAATATAACATAACAAATGTGGTAGAGGCGGGTTGAAGTCACTATAATCTAGAATAATATAGCGAAAGTGTGTGGTGTGTATTCGTATGTCCCGCGATAGGTCCGCCCCTGTGGCTGAATCCCATTATATTGCACATTTTTGGAACCAGGTGAACAGGCAAGGTTTTAAGCCCACTATAGGATGATCCGATCACTTTTTTGTTTTTTTTTTTTAGCAGCCTATTAGCGAGAATGTGAAAAAAAAGTGGGTTGCGAGAATTGAATGGAAAAACCTTGATGTAGGGGGATGGCGGGTGAGTGATGGGGGGGGTTGATGGCGTAATGAGTGAGTGAAATGGGTGGGTACATGGGGGGTGTGGGGGTGTGGGTGAGTGAAGGGTGGGGTGATGGGTGATGGGTGAGGGAATAGGTGGGGGGCCTGCATGGTCGTTAATTTACTATGTAATTATTATTAATAATCTTTTTCTTATTATAATTAATTTAATAATTTTAACTATTTTTTATTTTTATATAATTTTCTATATCCTAAAATTTTTTTTTATTTATATTTATTATTATAATTTTTTATTTAATAATTATTTTCTTTTTAATTTAATGGGTGATGTGAATGGGTGTGTGTGGGAGTGAATGGGTGGGGGGTGATGGGTAATGGCGTGAGTGTGAATGGGGTGGGGGGTGATGGTAATGGGTGAGTTGATATGGGTGGGTGTGGGTGCCGGTGATGGGTAATGGTGTGGGAATGGGTTGGGGGGTGAGGGAATGGGTTGGCGTTTTAATACATACATTTCTACATCCATGATTTCAGGAAAGCTAAGAAGGGGCCTTTATCTGGAGAGTCTGTGTTTGGTGGGCCGAAGGACCCCACCAAACACAGGGGTGGGCCGAAGGGGCAACCATTAGCCCTCGCAGTGAGATAGCCTAAAAAGGCAGCCGCTGCGCTTATCTCTAATATAAAGCAAGGTGGATCGTTTACCCCACAATCTATTTGCTCTTTATACTGTATTTAATTTTCTCTTTGCTTTACATTTCTTCAACTAATTCTTCTTTTCCCCCCCTTGTCTATCTCCACCCAAAAACCAAACCAAACCTTCATATTGAGTCCGTATTGAAGCTCAGAGCTGTGGGCGTGGTGGCTCTGTGTGGTTGTTCGATGTTTGGGTTTCGAACCACCAATCACCCTCTCCTTGTGGAAGTCGTGGGTGGCGATTCCTTGCTATAAACCATGACGCTACGGGCGTTATACCTTTCTGGGGGGCGAGAAACTCTTCCACATCCTGGTAATAGGGAGAGGGCGCTGTAGTGGCACAGGGGGGAGCTGCACCACAGGCCCGTTCTGGAATGGGAGTATATTTCTCCCGCGGACGTTGTTGTGAGGGGGCAACTTCGGACTAGAAAGAGGTTGTACTCACGAGGATTATGGTGTTTGTGAAATGAAGAATGTTGTTTGGTCAGGTGGTTAGGGACTATAAGGGCAGGTTGAAATGGTCGGCAGAGAGGAGCGATGGCACTTTACGCGATCCACCGGATATGGTAATCCTGACCTGCGCCCCTAAACACGCATTGATTGAGTTTGTCAGACTTCCTAATGACTTTGAAAAGGACGTTGTAGGGGTGAGCGCCTGTGGCGTCACGGGACGGATACAGACGTACTCTGACTCTGCTGATTGGGGGGAATGTAAGTTTCCGTTGGCCACTGGAGCGGGGAGGAGTAAACTTCATCTTTTACACGACGACGCGGAGGCATCAACATTGGTGTATTGAATTGTCCGGTTGAACGTTTGGAGCTATGTAGCAGTCCCCGGAAGACGGAGAGCTTAAACCATATGTGAGTTCGCTGGGCTACATCGTAAATCCTTCTTGAAAGTAGACCGAATATTAAAAGAGGAACCAGTTGGTAAAGTCCTCAGCCAAACGATATGGATGTGGTTGTGACGCCTGAGATGCCATCCTTCAGGTCGTAGGTGGAACCCGCTCCACCATGCCATTAGACTGTGGATGATAAGCAGTAGTACGTGGCTGAGAAGACCCAAGAAAATCATAAGCTGGCCCAAAAGATCTGACTCAAAATTGTGTGTGCACCTACGGTCAGTGATAATGGATTGGGTGCACAAATCGAGCCACCCAACCTGAGAGGAATACCATGGCAGTAGTCTCGGCCGACAGTTTTTCAGCATAGGTACTGCCTCTACTACCTAGTGAACGGCGACGCCACAAGTAAGAAAGTAGGTGAACCCTCTGGCTGGTGGCCAAGGTCCCAAAAATACCAAACATTACCGTTCAAACCTGGTGTGTGTGAGAGTGTTCAGCGTCTCCAAGGGAGGAGACTTAGTGTTGCGGTGAGACTTGGAAAGCTTGACAGTCCAAGGCACTGCTGAGTCCAACGTCGTGAATGGGCTTGAATCACTGGCCAGACGATGCGACTGGAGAGGAGCCGTTTGCGTAGGCCTTCATGCTGGATGGCTGCTGTTGTGGAGATGGTTGAAAACTTCCAGGCGATGGGCGACTGGAATAAAGTGCGAGGACTGCTGCAGGATATGTCCACACCAGAGTTCCAAGTCAGATCACTTCTGGCAGAGCGAAAGGCTGAAGTCTGAGGTTGTGTGCTGTCCGAGAGTTGCTAGTTCATCGTCGTAGACTTGAGAAAGTTGCTTATTTCTTTGAAAGTCAAGGGAGTGAGGGTATGGAGAGTGAGTTACGGAAAGAAAACACACCGAGAGAGAGCGTCGGCCACGGTGTTTTCACTTGCACATGCGTTTTTGTTCTGTTGTGCCAACTCAAAACATTCCCCACAGGTTAGCAGAAAGACCTCGGAGGTCATTGTGCCATTTGTAACCATCGTTCTTAGCGTTTTTCAAACAAATACACATCAACACAAAAAGTTTAGAACCGTCTGGATGCAAGTGAGACATGCGTGTGCACTTCAGGAAACCTCGTTTGCAATCATCATTAATTGATGAAATGCAACAAACAATAAGAGTCACGAAAGTAACACATTGATGTAATATGATATTGTAGTTAGTGAAATAAAAGGTTTCGTTACTATAATATACTTTTTTCTGATCGGGGGTACGAGACAAATTATGAGATCTTAAAGGGACGAGCACTAAAAAAGGTGAAGTAAACGAACTGAACTAGAGACTCTAGATCATGGCGACAAAAAAAAACCCGCTTGCAAGTCCCTATAAAAGAGGGGATCCTAAAGTAATACCAGACCCCTGGATGTCAATTTTAGAAAGCCTGATGATTAGCCATGACAAAAGGATAAATTATCATATCTATTTTCTATTGATTTCGTAAATGATTCACCCTTTAACAATGGTTAACAGTCTGTTCAACTCTGGTCTTTCTTAGTACATGCAAGGGACAGTTG
This sequence comes from Chionoecetes opilio, assembly GCA_016584305.1. Lineage (NCBI taxonomy): Eukaryota > Metazoa > Arthropoda > Malacostraca > Decapoda > Majidae > Chionoecetes > Chionoecetes opilio. The sequence goes on from JACEEZ010002670.1 coordinate 12,113, forward strand.
TTATCGGGACCTGGTCTTTCCAACTGGATGGTCGGAGACTGACGCCCGGAAGAAATAGTGTCAGTTATTCCAGTAGAAGACAGTGACCAGAGTTAAAGAAAGTCAGAGAAAGAGGCTGCCTGTGGACGAGTTTATATTTGACGGCCGCGTAACAATCCATCCATCGGGTAATGCTACTACATATCACCCGGTGTGGTATGTAATACATTATACGTATAAAGTGTTGTAAAACAAATGCTGGGTTACGCTGTGCACGTTGCACACCGTTGCCGTTGCCACAAAACGTTTTGCATTTGGCGGTCTAATATACTAGATTGAGAGCGGATTTGGAACGTCGATGACAGGATTTTTGGAGCTACAACTTTGAATCCCTTGCAACTTTTACCGTATCGTATGTACGGTGATAATGCGTTCTTTACTATCAAAAAACTTCAAAACACTTTTTGACTTGGTAGGGTTCTGTTGTGAGAAAAATATAATAGAAACAAACTAATATTGATCATCAATCGGGGGTAATGTTTTCTCGATTGATAATGTTATTTAGTAGCAATGCCAATTTATACACCCCCCCCTCCTGGTTACTAATTAATGTATCAGAATAACGAAAATATATTAACCGTCAATAAATAACACATCTAACGGGAAAATGTACCAGATTGGAGATTAATTTATTTAGTTAACGCTATTTATGCATGAGTTCTAATTAATTTACACGATAACGAAATATAAGCAATGGAAAGCTAATAAAATGCGCTTCTCTTGATACTCTTCAGTATAAAAGTTGACTCGCCAAAGTTTTAAAATGGCGAAGAGTTAGTGAATGCATATTTTCTTCATAGTCTCGTAATGGCATTTCTTTTAGTTGTTTTTATGTTTTTTTAGTTGATAAGTATATAGAACAAACTTTTTAACGAAGATTACAGTATATCATATATACTATAAACTCGTCGATATGATAGTCCATCAGACACTATATCTCTTTGTCGGGCGCCAGCGCAGGCCCCTATGCACAGCCCCGCAATCAAAACATTGTCGCGTGAACAGGTCCAGGTATACAGTGGTTATGCAGCAGCCTTAGTTGATTGCACCACACATCATCTTATCTTTCATCAGTGTCCAACACATTGTTTTTATGTCTTGATGGAAACTCTTGTCTGCAGGGATCGTATTCCACTTTGAAAATGTTCATTTCTTTTTGCAAAAATTTTTAAACGCATGTTTTCCCAATTTTTCCCCTTTGTTTCGGGGAATATTCTTTGGGGGTTTAATAGGGCCCTTAACAAAAATACCGGCCGCAAAGGCCCAAATTTTAAAGAGGAGGGGGAAACATGCCGGAAAAAACCCCCCAAATTTTGTTAAAGGCTTTTTCTACAGGGCCTAGCTTGATTTTGAGGGGGAGAAAAAACCGTTTTCCAATCCCAAAGCCTCTATGAACCATTTTTGTGATAACGGCAAATTTTATTGGGCTTTTCCCTTTCAAGCTTTAAAAGGAATCACCCACCCCCTTTCCTTTTTTGGCGAAAGGGGGAAAGGGGCCTGCGAAAAGGGGAGAAGTCCGATCTCACCAACATTTTTCCCCAGAAGACGCAAAGAAACCCTCGGGCTCTTTGTGTTAGAGTGTCGAGGGTGCTGTTTGGGGTTAACCTCCAGTGATGGCAAAATACTTTAGGGATTAGGGCAAGTGGGTGTTTGGGTTCCCCCCAAATTGGGGGCAACTGGAAACCTCTATAGGGGAGATGTGGTAGGGACAGGTACCGGACAACGGGTATAAAAGAATCAACCAGAGAGAAACGGGGGAAAGGTGTACAAAGGGAAAGGTGGCAGGCCAGCCAAAGGGTTTCCCCAGGAAATTTGGGCCCGTTTTCCCCTGGTACCCCAAAACAAGGTAAAACTTTTCCAGTTCCTATCAAGAAAAATTTTTATCCATCCCTTTCCCCAGACGGAAAGCGGGGTTTTTGCAACATCTGGAGCCTCTGTAGTCGGGCAGTGGAAACTGACCACTCGATGCCCCCATGTTGCCCACGAAGAGGCAAAAAAACACAAAAATTTGGTCCATCTACAAGATCCCCAAGGAGAGTGGATGCACCACATCTTGGTACCCCACCGGGGGATACTGACGTTTGTCATCCTCATGGGGAAGTATCCCCTTTCTACCCCAGAAATATCCTTTCGCTGACTCTGGGCCCGCCTTGGGCAGTGGCAAAAAATTCCCTTTTTCCTAACACTTTCAATAAATCGTAGACTCGGGCAAAGAGAAGCCACAGCGCAAAACCATGTTCCCCCAAGCTTCCGGGGTGGGGAATACGACTTCTTCTTTTTTTGGGAAAAGGGGAAAAAGCCCGGTTTGGGGAAAGCAGGGGGTGCCTATCCCCGAAGGGTCACAGATCCCTTTCAATTTCATGGGTAAACATCCCCCCAGGCACAAATCACCTGGTTGCCGGGAGTTCCAGATGCGGGAAAACTTTTAACATTTCCTTTTATATATGACAAGACCACCCCTCGGGGTCGGTGAATGAAAAAGAAAGGAACTTTCTGCCAAAAAACAGAACGATGGAGAACATTCCCCCCCCTAAAACACCCCTTGTCCCAGCACACCAAGCTTTGCAGGGGTACCGGGTTTGGCATCTGGACAACCTTCACCAGGCCCAACAACCCCACCAAATGCTGAAGGCTGGGGTTTGGGACACTGGTTTGCAGAAAAAAAAAGCCCCGGGGGTTCCTGCTGGAGCTCGCGGCCCTGCGGCGGGCAAAGGCTTTAAGTGAAATTGTGAAGTGTGCCTGAAAAAGGTTGCAGGTTGTGGCGGGAGAGGGTTTCATGCAAGAAACCCAGCGGGAAAAATGCACCAAATGGGGCAGCTGCAAATGGGGAGAAGTGACACATAATTACAATTATAAATCATACCTGCTTGTGATACGGGTTGCTTAACAAAGCCCATGGCATTCCTGCAGCTTTTTACAGGAAAAATGATTTTTTTTTATAATGAGCTTAATGAATAATTTTTTTCATAAGCACCGTCAGTAGTTAACCACTGTCATTTTTTAATTGCAAGGAGTTATGTTTTAATTCGTGTTCTGCCCAATAAACTAAAATGGCAAATTTTCCCAGTCCGCAGGGGAGTTTAAAGTCGGGTAAATATTTAAAATTTAAAGTTTTTTTTTTAAAAGCCTATTGGAATATTTTTTTTGGAGTTTTAAAAAAAATAATAAGATAAACCCTTTCATTTCCCAAAAAACATTATTTTTTTTCCCCTTTTGACTATTCTTTTTAAAAAAACCCCTTTAAACCCCATTTTTCCCCTGCGGAAATTCAAAAAAATAAAGAAGCGTTCCCCATAGCCCTCTGAGTGATGGGATCATTTGTCTCCCCTCTCAAAAACATAGGGTTAAAGGGGCCTGTAGATGCCTGAAAAAATTTTGGTGCCTTTTTTCCGGGATGTCCCCATTCCCCTTTCCCCTTTAAACTGGGCCTACAAAAAATAATTTTGGGCATTTATTTAATGGAATTTAAATTTTTCTTATCCACAGGGAAAACTTTTTGAAAACGGGATTTTGTTGCACCCCCATAACGGTTTTTTCTTAAACAATTACATTTTTTGAATTATGGAACATTGCTTCCCCCCCTTTTCCCCCAGCCCCGTACTGATACATTCCAACCCTAACTTTTTTTTTTTTTCCCGAACAAATGCGCTTCAGCTCCCTGCTCGGGGGGGAATTCACGAAGCACTTTTGGGAACCTTTTTTGGTAAGGAAAAATCCGAGTCGGTAGTAAAAACGAACCCACAGCGCGGAAAAGTAGAGGGGTTTTGGGGAGTAAAAGTTCAACTGGCCCCCGACTGCTCCCAGACTGGAAATTTGCAGAGGGAGGGAAATCTCCCGGCTCGTTTAATTGGCTTGGGAAAGCTATGAAATTAATTTCTCTAGGGAATGTAGACATATGATTGCATTTGGATGGGTATTTTTCATATATATGATAAAGAGATGAAATACAAACAAGGGCCCTTTTCCCCGTCTGGAGCGCGGCCTTCGGCAGCAGCAACAGGGAATGAAGCCCGTGAGGGGGATACAACACCAAGGGGGATAGATTTCTTTTTTTAATATTTAGTAAAGGGGGGCGAGAACCCCCCTTTGGGGGAAACCCCATGATCCCCGGGGGGCATCCTATGGTGCTATCCCCAAGCTTTAGAGCTGAATGTTTCTTCCCGGAAGGCACAGGTGAGGGGGATTGGGCGGCGGGTTTTTTCCCAAAACTTTTGAAGTGGGGGGCTGGAGCCGCCACCTCGTCCGCCATGGTGGTTTGGGGCAGGATTTTTAAAAAGTCTTAAATTTTGTTATTATACAAAATTGTGATTTTGGTTTAGAGGGTTAAAATAAACGTGTCATTATCTAAAACCATTTTAGCACCGGTGTCACCTTTGATATGGGGGATTTAAAGATGGTTTTGATTAGGTGACTGCTGGCGGGGCAGTGATTTACGGAGAAAAATTTTTCGGGGGGGGGCCGCCCCCTAACACAAAGTTTTACTATTTCAACCCCATACACCCTTTACCACCAAAACACTACAACACAGGCCCCTTTCTTATATATCTTACTTTTCTGATACATTAAAACTCCTTTTTAAAAAGCCAAACATTCCAGATTAAAAAAAAAATTTTTTTAGATGACGGGGGGCAGAAGGGGGGGAGGGGGCCCGTCTGAAAATGCCCTTCTTGCCCCGGAAATTTTGTCTCTCTACTTTTTGATTGGGGCCCATAAATTTTTAAAAAAAGTTTGTCATTGGCTGGTGACTGGGTGAAAGCTTGATGAGTTTTATTACTCGCCTTAGCCAGTCAGCGCCTTCCCACCCGTTTACTATCTTCCGAGGGGGCTTTGTTTGGGTTCCGTAGTAAGGACAAGTAGTATTAGGGAGTGGGAGCAGGGGCTTTGCTGGGGGATACTCCTCCCTTTTTTGGGTTTTTTCCCCCCCCGGTTTAGTACATACCAACAGTCGGAGGCCCTATATTGTACACACCCTCTCGCGCTATAGATATATGAATTATTGGGAAAAACATCCGCGCATGTTATTCATTCAACCTCTGAAATACCTAAATATATAGATAAAAATACCTAGCGGGCCCAAACCTCGTGTTCCCTCCAAGGGCTGTCGTTTTAAGATTCATAGATTACTTTACAGATATAGCATTTTTGTTTTTTTTAATTTATACTTTATAGCAGATATAGGCCTTTTAGTGTTACCCCCCTAGCTTTTATAATTTGCAACTTGGGATTATTGCCCAAATTTGTGATTTCCCCCTTTCAACAATATTAAAGTTTTTTAATTTCATTTTTTTTCTTATTATTTTTTACTTCGTAGAGGACTGGCCAAAGGCAAAAAAAAAAAAATAAATACGTGGCACCGGGGGGGGCATTGTCCGGCCATATAAGGACCCAAAAAGTCGTAACAAAAATTTTTCCCCCCTTTTATATTCTTCCCCTTTGGGGGGGAGGAAGCATCGCGTTTGGGCCCCCAAGGAAAACCTTCCCTGGGGTTTCCCCTTTCCCGCCCAGGCTTCCGGCCCCTCCCGTTTTCTAAAGAATTGTGAGAGATCCTTACAGTTCTTCATCCCTAAAAAGCAAAGGTGGGGGATTGCAATTTTTTTCTTCCAAATTTCCCCAATCGCAATTCCCACCTTTCCCCGTCCCAATCGCAAATTTTCCCCAATTTTTTTCAGATAGGCTTCCCAATCGCAATTCCGAAAAATAATTTTTTTACACCTAAATTAAAACAAAAAAATGCTCTTAGACTCTTTTTTGTGTTTAAAACTTCTATTTCCTATTCTGTTTCTGTCATACTTGGGGTTACTTGTCCTTCACAATTAAGTTTTGTCTCTTTTAGTTTTTTCTTTACTTTCCCCTGCAAAAATTTTACTGGCTTTGTAAAACACTAATCTAAATAATTTACTAATTTTTCCCCCTCCTCCTCCCCCTCCCACTTTTTGGTTTAGCATGTGGGGGGTTTGGGCCCCCAAAAACACAAGTTTTTTCAAAGTTGTTGAATGTCAGGGCTGGGCCTTTCGGCCTCAGGATGTAGACCCCCCGGGTGGGAAAAGCCCCCCCCGCCGGGGGAGGAGGGCAAAGGGGTGTTGTATTTGATAAAAGGTTTCCCCCCAAGGGAGCCCCGAAAATCCCAAAGGGGGAAAATGAGGGTTAGCCAAGGGGTGTAAAAGGGGAAATTTTTTGGGGAGGAAGCCGTAAGAAGCCGGCTTCTGACAGCTTGCGTTTTCTGTTAACTCGAGGCACTTTTAAGAAGCCGGCTTCTTACGGCTTGGCCCAGCTGCCCAAGGTGGCCCAGCTGACCCAGCTGGGCAAGCCGTAAGAAGCCGTTAGAAGCGAGAGCCAGGGCCCGCTTCTCACGGCTTCTTGCCGTGCTGTCAGAGATAAACAACAAATATGGCGGGTCAGGCGGAGATTGTAACACAGTGAGAAGTAGAAATAATGTAATTACAGATAACAGGACACAAGTAAACACATAGATGTACATTCAAAAGCATGGACTTACCTTAAGACCACGAACAAGAATATACAAGGTTAATGACATGACAGGACAACTTTAAAACTGGTGAAAGAATTATCATGTTTTATCAGCCAGACGATAGGACCTAGCTGTGACGTAATAGTTTATGCTGAATTTCGCTGATAATATGGCACAAATTAGCCTGATTTCTACATTAGTAGCACGGGCTTAACTTTCGGACCACGAATTAGTAAAACAAATTCGGAATTAGTAAAAAATGACACCTCATTCGTCTTTGTAACTCATCTGATGCCAGAGATATAACATTTTATGTTTTTCAAGATGTCGGCGGCGGCGGCCATTTTCAATATTGGGCTCTAGAAAAGTTAGCCGTCATTTCTCAGAGGGGCATAGGAGCAAATTTTTCTGTAAAATGGTCCAGGTTATCAAATCCATCAAGAAAAAAAGGTAGGAAGAAAATGGTCACGGACTTCAAGAAAATGACTCTACTACACTCCACCACAGCCGGACGGCTGCCGTACTCTGTGCAAGCAACGCCTACCCGCCTACTCAGCATTGCACCTTGTTAACTCTTGTTTTGCTGCTGTTCATTCTCAAAGTATTCTTAAATAAAGAGAAAACGCAAGTCCTTGATTAATTACTGCCACAATCTATCTAGGCTGAGCTGGACGCAGTCATCAAAGGTTTGAACCTTGCATTGGCTTGGAAGATCAAGGAAGTGGAATTGATGACTGATTCCTCGACAGTACATCGGTGGATCACGGATGGCCTCTCGGGAAGAAGCAGACTCAAGACCAAGGCTGCAAGAGATGCTATCAGGAGGAGAGTAGGATTGAGCTTTCGTGAAGTGAGAGTGTTTGGGGCCTTCCACTTGTTTAGGGGGCCCTTCAGGAGACATTGTTCAGGATCGCTACAACATCAGTGAGCTTGACAAGTCGGTATATCGACGTGACCTTTTCC
>JACEEZ010002670.1:23506-44722 GCA_016584305.1 Chionoecetes opilio
GCCTGACTGATTTCCCCAATACACTGCCTGTCTGACATCCCAAAACACTGGCAGGCAAAAGGAAAAATTCATTAATTGCAAGGCATTATGTTCAATGGAGCAACATTAAGCAATGTTCTATGCAGCTACAAGGGGCATACTTATTATTTACATTTTCCATGAATACTGTATATTTCTTTTAGCAAGGACGGCACTATATGTAACTACCAAGGGCCTTATTATGCAGCTACCAGGGGCCTTATTATGCAGCTATCAGAGGCCTTATGCAGCTGTCAGGGGCCTTATTATGCAGCTGCCAGGGCCTTATTCTTTATTTTCCATGCTTACTGTACAATTATTCTTTAGCAGGACGGTACTATATACAGCTACCAGGGGCCTTATCCCTACACGTTCCATGGTTTACTGTACATTTCTTTAGCACTGATGCTATTTACTAGTCTGATAAGAAAGCAAGGTGCAATGTGATGATCATATCATATGATGATGGTCATGATGATGATGATGATGAGGTGATCAGTGATATTATCATTAACTTGGGTGGGATGCAAAGGAAATATATTATTAGTAAAATGTAATTCAAATGAAAATCTCTATTTAATTTAGATTCAAATGAAAAATCTCTATTATTATATGATGTAAATGTGATTCAAATGAAATCTCATGATCAAAATGTGATTCAAATTTATTATGATTTAGATTTATTAACATTAAATGTGACTCAATGAGAATCTATATATTATTCAATGTGATTAAAATGAAATATCTTTATTAGCATTAAAATGTGATTAAAATTAAAACTCTTAATTATTAAAATGTGAATCAAATTAAATCTCTTATGCTAGGCCAAACATTATGGCAATACATGCAACATTCCTCATTCTGGGTCATGCCTGAAATGGAGCAATGTGCAATATCTAAATGTCGCTGATGAGACAATATCTCACGACTTTGCCATTTATTTATAGTTCTTGAATAGTAGACGAAAATAAACTTTCATATTTTCACAAGTATGGTATTGGGTATTAGCAAGAAAAGTTCCTTAATCTTTGGATTAAATTTGTGCATTGAAGACCTGGAACATAATATCTGGATGTGAAATGATAATACATAGAAATATAGAAAAATGAATGAAAGAAAGGGCAAACAAAAATACTCAAGTAATATTAATAATCATTTTGTATTAATTAATTTGTATTATTCTGTATTACTATTCAGATTATTTTTTTAAATTCAGAATAAGGTCTACCGTTATATCATTACTAAAAAGGGAGAATGTGCCAGACATCAGAGGTCATATGGCACTTTGGCACTATTTAGGGGCAAGTAATGCGTACCAGATCGTGATGTTTAGAGGCCAGAGGTATTGTCTGACGCGGCTGGGATTAGGGCTGAACGTTGCTCCGCTAGTGATGAAGGCTGTACTGAACTGCGTGCTCTCACAAGACCCAGATGTAAGGAAGCGTATATTGACGACATCCTTGTGAACGAGGACGTTGTTAAAGCCAGCCGTGTGGAAGATCATCTCCGGAACTTTGGGTTAACTAGCAAGCCACTTATAAGAGTAGTTAATGGAGCACGAGTGTTGGGACTAAAAGTCTGGGGGGGATAGGAGGTCTCGTTTGGAGGAGAGATAACGAAGTGAGCGACGTGCCGAGTGAGATCACGCGGCAGACCGTGTTATCGTACTGCAACAAGCTGGTGGGCCACTACCCTGTGTGGGGTTGGCTGCGAGTTGCAACGGCGTTCATCAAGAGAAAGAGTCAATTACCTCAAGGAAGGATGGGACGTGAGAGGTGACAAGGCCAAGGTTTGGGTGGACGCCAGTTCTATTTCTTCTGCATCCCAAGTTAAATATAATATCACTGATCCTCATCATCATATGATATGATCATCACATTGCACCTTGCTTTCTTATCAGACTAGTAAATAGCATCAGTGCTAAAGAAATGTACAGTAACCATGGAACGTGTAGGGAATAAGGCCCCTGGTAGCTGCATATAGTACCGTCCTTGCTAAAGAATAATTGTACAGTAAGCATGGAAAGTAAAGAATAAGGCCCCTGGCAGCTGCATAATAAGGCCCCTGACAGCTGCATAAGGCCTCTGATAGCTGCATAATAAGGCCCCTGGTAGCTGCATAATAAGGACCCTGGTAGTTGCGCATAGTACCGTCCTTGCTAAAAGAAATTTATAGTATTCATGGAAAATGTAAATAATAAGTAAGGCCCCTTGTAGCTGCATAGAACGCTCTTCCTTGCATTAATAAATTTTTCCTTTTGCCTGCCAGTGTTTGGGATGTCAGACAGGCAGTGTATTGGGGCAGTCAGTCGCAGGCAGAGAGACGGGCTGCCCAGTGTTGCCTCAAACCAGCTAGCGGAACACTAATGCCTCCTGTCTGCCTGCCATAACCTCCTCGCTTCCCTTACTAGGAAGGGTATGTGCCTACATGCACAATCTTGCCGTCCGCCCCAAGCCTCACGTAGCCACACGCCACCATTTCCATCGCCCTTGGGTAACCTATGTGCTCCGCCTCTTTAATGCGCACCACAAGGGTTGCCTCAGAGTCCCCCGGCAGCACACGCACAGACTCCTGCGTCACTATGGCTCCACAGTCAACCTACTCCGCAACAAAGTGCATCGTACACCCTGTGACGATGACTCTCGCCTCCAGAGCCTGCCGGGCCCCGTGCATCCCTTTAAACGCCGGCAGCAGCGAGGGGTGGATGTTCAGCAGCTGTCCCCTCCACCGCTGCACGAAGCAGGGAGTCATGATCCGCATAAAGCCGGCCAGACAGATAAAGTACACTCCGGCGGCGTCGAGCTCAAATTGTATGGCCATTTCGAACTCCTCCCGTGTTTTTGTAGTTTATATGGGGTATGACCTTGGTGGCCACCCCCGCCTCCTGCGCCCTCTGTAGGCCCCGCACCCCCGCCACATTACTGATCACCAACGCAACCTCGGCGCCACTCAGACCCTCCTTCGTATGGTCGAGCAGAGCCTGTCAGATCGTCCCGTTCCCCGTGATCAGCACCGCCACGTACTTCTTGGGGAATTCCCGGATGGCGCACTGGACCACCGAGGGGCACGACATTTCCCACAGCTTGTCCACCAGTCCCTCAACCAGCACACGGTTCATGCCTTCGTCTTGGGTCACAAGGCTTCCCACCACAACAGCCTGACCCCAGCCGTCCCACTCGATCAGACCCATCACCTCGTTGACCCGGTCTGCCCCCACCACCAAAACCATACCCAAACCACAGTTGTAGGTACTGGAAATCTCCTCATCGCTCACACCGTGTGATGCCAGCCACCCAAACACAGGGTAGACGTGCCAGATGTTGGCGTCGAGGTGTGCTGTGAGGTGGCTCGGCACAACCCTAGGAAGGTTTTCGAGCAGGCCGCCGCCTGTGATGTGTGTTGCAGCCTTGAGCAGCCCCCCCTCCAGCACCTTGGCCAGGCACTTGCTGTATATATGGATGGGCAGCAATAATTCGTCTCCTAGCGTATACTTGCTGTTCCACGGGCACGTATTGCTGTACATGAGGTTCGACGCCTTGATAATCTTGCGCACCAGACTGTAGCCATTGCTGTGCAGGCCGGAAGAAGGCAGCCCCACCAGGCCACAAGCTCCTGGGTGCGCGGTAGCAGGTTCTCCCTCTCCACGGCGCCCACTACAAAGCCGGCAAGGTCGTGCTCGCCTTTCCCGTACATTCCCGGCATCTCCGCTGTTTCCCCCCCAAATAAGTGCACAGCCGGTCATGCAGCACGCCTCGGCCACGCCCTTCACCACGTCCACGGCCACCTGGCCCTCCAGCCGGCCCGTCCAGTAGATGTCCAGGAAGAAGAGGGACCGGGCGCCATGGACCAGGACGTCGTTCACACACATGGCCACCAGGTCGTGGCGGATTGTGTCGTGGATCCTCGCTATCTGGGCCACCTTCAACTTTGTGCCGACACCGTCCGTGCCCAAAACAAGTATGGGATCCTTGAAGCCTGTGTCCCGGAGGTTAAAAAGGCCGCCAAATTACCCCAGGCCCCCCGAAACCCCGGAGACGGAGGTGCCCGGGACGACCTTCTTGATTGACGCCACAAACTCATTCCCGGCGTCGATATCCACTCCGCTATCCTTGTACGTCAAGCCTCCGAACCTGAAGGTGTTGGTAGCGATGGCCCTGGAAGCAATGTCTTTCCTGAAGGTGGCCCCCTTGAAGGCAAAGTGTGATCAGAGTCTCTCTCAAACATCTTCTCAATTCTTCATCGGCAACGACTTCAATCCCAACTCTCCTCCTGATAAGCATCTCACTTGCAGCCTTGGTCTTGAGTCTGCTTCTTCCCGAGAGGCCATCTGTGATCCACCGATGTACTGTCGAGGAATCAGTCAGTCATCAATTCCACGTCCTTGATCTTCCAAGCCAATGCAAGGTTAAGTCACCTTTGATGACTGCGTCCAGCTCAGCCATGTTGATGTGGCAGGAGTCTTCCTTACGCAGCCAACTGGCGTCTTCGATGATGGGCCCGTCGATCTCAACAGTGACACCGAGTGCTAGAGAACGGGTTTGTCCACCCAAACCTTGGCCTTGTCACCTCCCCACGTCCCATCGTCCTTGCACTGGGTCGTTCTTCCTGACTTCATCCAGTCTCACTCATCTGCATCATCCTCTGAGCCAGATTCTTCTCTCACTTCAACTTGAGCAGGGAGTTGAATAAGAAGCTCCTCGTCCCCAACCGTCCGTGGTGACCGCTTCTGCTTCAGAATCGTGTGTCGTGCAACGGTGAAGATCTCTGACGTGGCGGGGCATTCTATCGACTTCAAACGCCTGGTCAGACATAACTCTCGTGATTATGCCCCTTCTATGACGTCCATCACATCGAATGTTTGGGGGCCTTCCCACACTTCATCCCCAGCCTGGTAAGGGCTGCTCACTTCCGTGTCTTCCTCCTGGCAGGGGTCCACTCCGCGTACTCTGACAGAGTACTGGTACAGCACATTTGCAGGAGCAGTTGACGACGTGCAGTCATCTCGAGGCATCAGGTTGTATAGGTACACTGCTTCCGCTACAGAACAGCCCTTCCTTTGCAGCAATGACTTTTATAATACCGTGGCCCTCTCTACTATTCCGTTTCCGGAAGGAACATGAGCACATCAAAAACGAAGACGCACACACCACCGAGATGCGAAGTCAGCAAACATTCTGCTGCGAAAGCAGTGTCATTTATCTGTTAACAATTCTTCTGGTGCCCCACTTTCACAGAACACTGCTTCCAGCTGCTCGATGATGCTTGCGCTGGTCTGAAGCCTCAGCCGACGCCAGATGGCAAATCTCGATGGACCACAGTCTATCAGAGTCAAGTATGGCCGACCACTGCAGTGGGTAATATCCATACCAACCCTCTGCCATACTTTCTCCACATCCAGACTTCCCTTCCGCCACTTCACGGGTGCTGGATCGATGGACTGGCACGCCTCACAGTCGGCGACAACAGCGTGCACCTGCCGCCTGGTGACTGTTGGGTTGGCTCTCTTTACAAATAAAGAGTAGGTTTCACGTCTGGATGTCCTGCGGAATTATGTATCTCTGCGATCTTTTCAGTCATTTCAACGGGGGCTGCACATATAGGTTGCACAGCTCTGGTGTAGACAGTGGGAACATTCAACCAGCGCTGTGGAACACGTGTTAGACTGTCAGCCCTGTTGTTAGTGGAAAGCTCGAGGGGTGACTGACAGCTGGAGGCCACACTCCTCGATCAGCGACAGCACAATCTCTACTCTCCTCCTGATAAGCATCTCATTTGCAGCCTTGGTCTTGAGTCTGCTTCTTCCCGAGAGGCCATCTGTGATCCACCGATGTACTGTCGAGGAATCAGTCATCAATTCCACTTCCTTGATCTTCCAAGCCAATGCAAGGTTCAAACCTTTGATGACTGCGTCCAGCTCAGCCTAGATAGATTGTGGCAGTAATTAATCAAGGACTTGCGTTTTCTCTTTATTTAAGAATACTTTGAGAATAAACAGCAGCAAAACAAGAGTTAACAAGGTGCAATGCTGAGTAGGCGGGGAGGCGTTTTCTTGCACAGAGTACGGCAGCCGTCCGGCTGTGGTGGAGTGTAGTAGAGTCATTTTCTTGAAGTCCGTGACCATTGTCTTCCTACCTTTTTTTCTTGATGGATTTGATAACCTGGACCATTTTACAGAACAATTTGCTCCTATGCCCCTCTGAGAAATGACGGCTAACTTTTCTAGAGACCAATATTGAAAATGGCCGCCGCCGACATCTTGAAAAACATAAAATGTTATATCTCTGGCATCACATGAGTTACAAAGACGAATGAGGTGTCATTTTTTACTAATTCCGATTTTGTTTACTAATTCGTGGTCCGAAAGTTAAGCCCGTGCTACTAATGTAGAAATCAGGCTAATTTGTGCCATATTATCAGCGAAATTCAGCATAAACTATTACGTCACAGCTAGGCCCTATCGTCTGGCTGATAAAACATGATAATTCTTTCACCAGTTTTAAAGTTGTCCTGTCATGTCATTAACCTTGTATATTCTTGTTCGTGGTCTTAAGGTAAGTCCATGCTTTTGAATGTAGTACATCTATGTGTTTACTTGTGTCCTGTTATCTGTAATTACATTATTTCTACTTCTCACTGTGTTACAATCTCCGCCTGACCCGCCATATTTGTTGTTTATCTCTGACAGCACGGCAAGAAGCCGTGAGAAGCGGGTCCTGGCTCTCGCTTCTTACGGCTTGCCCAGCTGGGTCAGCTGGGCCAGCTTGGGCAGCTGGGCCAAGCCGTAAGAAGCCGGCTTCTTAAAAGTGCCTCGAGTTAACAGAAAACGCAAGCTGTCAGAAGCCGGCTTCTTACGGCTTCCTCACCAAAATTCGCCTTATCACCCCTCTGGCTAAGCATCAGTTCCCCCTTGAGTTCAGGTCTGCCTGGGTGGACCTGTTCATCAAATACAACACCCCTGTGCCCTCCTCCGCGGCGGTGGAGAGGCTGTTCAGCATGGGGTCTGACATCCTGAGGCCGAAGAGGTCAGCCCTGACATCCAACAACTTTGAGAAGCTTGTGTTCTTGAAGGGCCAACCTCCACATGCTGAACCAGAAGAAGTGGGAGGAGAAGGAGGAGGAGGAAGATTAGTAGATTACTTAGATTAGTGATTACTAGCCAGTAGACTGTGCAGTGTAGAAGTAAAGAAAAACACTAAAAGAGACAGACTTAATTGTGAAGGACAAGTACCAAGTATAGACAGAAACAGAATAGGAATATAGAAGTATTAAACACTAATAAAGAGTCTAAGAGACATTTTTTGTTTTAATTGTAGGTGTCAAAATTAGTTTGCGTATTTGCGATTGCGGAATGACCTATCTGAAAAAATTTGCGGAATTGCGATTGCGGACTGGTGCAGGTCGGAATTGCGATTGCGGACTGGTGCAGGTCGGAATTGCGATTGCGGAATTGGAAGAAAAAAATTGCAATGCCCACCTTTGCTTTTTAGGGATGAAGAATCTGTAAGGATTTCATCACTAATTCATTAGAAAACTGGAGTGCCGGAAGCCTGGGCAGGAGAGGAGCCAGGGAAGGTGTCCTTGGAGGCCTACGCAATGCTTCCTACTCCAGAAGGAAGAATATACAAAGGAATATTATGTTACAGACTTGTTGGTCCTTATATGGCCTGACAATGAGCGGTGCCACGTAATACTTTTTTTTTTCTGCCATTGGCCAGTCCTCTACCAAGTATAAAATAATAAGAATAAAATGTATTAATAAGATGAATATTGTTGCAGGGGGAAATCACAAACTTGCAATATATACAAAGTTGCAATTATAAAAGCAAGAGGGTAATACCGAAGGCCTATATGTCTGCTATAAAGGTAGTAAATTAAAAGAACAAAAATGCTATATCTGTAAAGTAATCATATCGAATCTTATAACGAGCAGTCTTGGATGTAACACGAGGATTGGTCGCTAGGTATATTTATCTATATAGTAGGTATTTCAGAGGTTGAATGAATAACATGCGCGGATGTTGTTCCATAATTCATATATCTATAGCGCGAGAGGGTGTGTACAATATACGCTCCGACTGCCTGGTATGTACTGACCGGGGCGGGAACCCAATAATGGAGGTAGTATCGCCAGCAAAGACCTGCTCTCCCACTACCTAGATACTACTTGTCCTTACTACGGAAGCCACAAAGCCTCCCTCGGTAAGGTAGTAAACGGGTAGGTAGGCGCTGACTCGCTAAGGCGAGTAATAACGTCATCAAGCTCTTCATCAGTCACCAGCCAATGACAAACTGTTTTTAAAACTTATCGACCCAAACACAGTCAGAGAGACATATTTCCGGGCAAGAATGGCATGTCAGACTGCCTCTCTCCGCCTTCTGTCTCCCGTTCTCTCAAATAATTCGTTTTATCTGGAATGCTTGCGTTTTAAGGAGTTTAATGTATCAGATAGTAAGATATAAGTAAGGAGCCTGTGTTGCTAGTTTTGGTGGTAAAGGTGTGTATGTGGGTTGAAATAGTGAACATTTGTGTTATGGGCGGCCCCGCCGCAAGAATTTCTCCGTCACTCACTGCCCCGCCAGCAGTCACCTCATCATAACATCTTTAACACACCATATCTAAGGTGACACACGGTGCTACATGGATTTAGATAATGACACTGTATATAACATCTCACCATAATCACTAAGTTGTATAATAACGAGTAATAAGACGTTTAAACCTGCCCAAACCTCCATGGCGGACGAGGTGGGGGCTCCAGCCGCCACTCTCAAAAGTTTTGAGTAAAACCCGCCGTCATCCGCCTCACCTGTGCTTTCCTGAAGAAGACAGTCAGCTCCCACGCTTGTGATAGCAAACCCTAGGATGTCACCAGGGATCATAGGATCCTCAAGGGTTCTCGCTCCCCTACTAAATATTACCAAAGACATCTATCTCCCTTGGTGTTGATATCCACCTCACGGGCTTCATGCTGCTGTTGCTGCTGCCGAAGGCCGCGCTGCCAGACGTGGATAAGTCCCTTGCTTGTATTTCATCTCTTTACTCATATATATGAATAATATCCATCCAAATGCAATCATATGTCTACATTCACCTAGAGAAATGATATTTCATAGCATACCGAGCAATTATAAGCGAGCCTGGAGACTTCCTACCTCTGCTAATACCAGTCTCGAGCAGTCGTTGGCCAGTCTGCACGTTTACTACCAACCTACTACTTTTCCGCGCTGTGGGTTCGTGTTACTACCGACGTCGGACTTCCTACCAAAAAAAGGTGCTAAAGTGCTTCGTGAATTCTCCCCCGAGCAGAGAGACTGAAGCGCATTTGTTCAGAAAAAGAAAAAAAACGTTAGCGGTGGAATGTATCAGTACGAGGCTGCGGAAAATGGGGGGAAGCAATGTGTCCATAATATCAAGAACAGGAATTGCTAAGAGAAAACGTTATGGAGTGCAACAAAATCCAGATTTCAACAAGCTTCCCTGTGGTATAAGCAAATTTAAATTCCATTGATAAATGACCAAATTATTATTTTTGTTAAGGGCATATTACCCGAAATGAATATTCCAGAAATCAAGGGAAAATTGCATACATGCGTAAAATTCTTGCGAATAAGAAATGAACATTTTTCAAAGTGGAATACGATTCCTGCAGACAAGGTTTCCATCAAGACATAAACAATGTGTTAGACGGATGAAAGATAAGATAGATGTATGGTGCATCAATAAGCTGCTGCATAGACCATTGTATACCTGGACTGTTCACGCGACAATGTTTTGAATTGCGGGGCTGCATAGGGGCCTGCGGGGCGCCCGACAAAGAGATATAGTGGTCTATGGACTATCATATAGACTGGTTTATCAGTATATATGATATACTGTAATCTTCGTAAATGTTTGTTCTATAATATTATCAAATAAAAAACAGTAAAACACGCTAAAGAAATGCCATTACGAGACTATGAAGAAATATGCATTCACTTAACTCTTCGCCATTTAAAACTTTGCGAGTCAACTTTTATAATGAAGAGTATCAAGAGAAGCGCAATTTTATTAGCTTTCCATTGCTATATTTCGTTATCTGATAAATTAATTAGAACCATGCATAAATTAGCGTTAACTAAATAAATAAAATCATCAATCGGGTAATTTTCCCGATTGATGATGTTATTTATTTACTTATATGTTTCGTTTTCTGATAAATGAATTAGAAACATGTATAAATTAGCGTTGACTAAATAAATAACATCATCAATTGGGAAAATTACCCGATTGATGATCAATATTAGTTGTTCTATATATTTTTCTCACAGAACCCTACCAAGTCAAAAAAGTGTTGAAGTTTTTTGATAGTAAAGAACGCATTTCCCGTATAGATACGGGAAAAGTCAAAGGTAGCAAAGTTGTAGCTCCAAAAATCCTGTCATCACATTCCAAATCCGCTCTCAATCCAGTATATTAGACCGCCAAATGCCAAAACGTTTTGTGCACGGCAACTGTGTGCAACATGCACAGCGTAACCCGCATTTTTACACACTTTATAACGTATAATGTATTACATACACACACGGGGGCTATGTAGTAGCAGTACCCGATGGATGGATTGGTTACGTGGAGGCCGACAAATATAACTCGTCACAGGCAGCCTGTCTCTGACTTCTTACTCTTGGCTCTGTCTTCTACTGGAATAGTGACACTATTTCTTACGGCGTCAGTCTTCCGAACCCATCCAGTTGGAAAGACCATGTCCCCGAGAACGACTGTCCCTTGCATGTACTAAGAAGACCAAATTTAAACCAGACTGTGAACATGGTGAAGGTAAATCATTATGAAAATAATAAAAAATATTAAGGTTTTATCCTTTCGTCATGCTTAATCATCATGATGTTCTAAAATTGATCCAGGGGTCTGTATTCCTTTAGGATCTTTTTATAGGGACTTGCAAGCGGGGTTTTTTTTCGCCAGTGGTCTAGAGTCTCTAGTTCAGTGGTTTACTTAACCTTTTTTAGTGCTCGTATCCTTTGAGATCTCATAACTTGTCTCGTAACCCCGATCAGAAAAAAGTATAATTAGAGTAACGAACCTTTTATTTCACTAACTACAATACTACATAGTACACAATGTTACATTTCAGTGACTTTTTTGTTGTTGCATTTCAATTATGATGATTGAAAACGAGGTTCCCGAAGTGCCACACGCATGTCGTCACTTGCATCCAAACGGTTCCTAGCCTTTGTTTTGATGTGTGGTTGTGTTGAAAAACGCATAAGAACGTGGTTGCAAATGGCACAATGACCTCCAGAGGTCTTTCTGCTAACTGTGGGAATGTTTTGAGTTGTGCACACCAAAACATATCTAGCTGCATTGATTCAAACTGCATTTGGAATATGTCGTTGGCCTGCAGCTCAACAAGATCATCTTTCAACATATTACTGTTATCCATGGAATCCAGGTTGAACATTATATGGATCCCGTATCCATCTCTGTGCCACAGAAACCTCTCCATGATGAAAGTATCCCTGCAAGGAGTGAATCAGCCCTTGCAATGCTCTTTCACTTCAGTAACGATGGACACTTCCTCTCCATAAGCAGCCTCATCAAATGAAGTAAAGTAAAGTTAACAAAATTTCCTTCTTCAATGCACCACATCCAAATTGGAAGTTTCTGGGTAAAGGCAAATAACTTCTCTGACAGTTATCATGCTCAGCATTCTTCCTTGGATGGATATGTTCAACTCGTTCAAGTGCGTGAATACATGTCAGGTATGCTAAGGACAAAATGAACTACCTGTTTTCAAAGTGGGCAGCAATGTCACTGCCTTGATTTATAAGAAAACTCTTGATTTCTTCGTGTAGTTCGAAGACACGTGTAAGTAGTACGTGAGAGCCACCTCACTTCCATGTCGAAAAGAGGAACACTATGTTCAGCTTCAATTTCTTCACAAAATGATGCAAAGAGACAAGACAAGACAGACAAAATTATTATAAATATATAATTCCAGCCTCCTTATAAATATGATATTGAATTATTGGTCAGCATGTCTCGTACCCCCAGGTGTAAGGTTTCGTACCCCCTGGTGGTTCAGGTACCCCAGGTTAAGAACCACTGCTCTAGTTCAAGACTCGCCAGGAGCTACTTTTTTGTCCGTCGTCGAGTAGCCGAAGACACCCAAATGCTGCCCATCAACTTACCCTCCGACTGCAAGTGTGGCAGAGGCCACCAGGGGGAAGCATAAGCCTCAATTAATTACATGTGTCACTCAACAAATCCAGCCTGCGACACCACGAGCGAAGGCCAGCCATCTCAGCCTTCTAGAAATAACATATAAGGCCAACCACCTGAGGCCTCAAGGAAGATAAAAGCCTAAAGGCGCAACAGGTGTTAAATATTAATACAAATAATACTAAGAAAATAAATATAGGGTGGAGTCAAAAGCTTTTTCATCTCATCAAGTTCCCTCTAACTGACTTTCAGGAGAGCTCGCACGCGTACGTCTAATCTCTGAGACGGAAACTGAGAGACTGAAGCGCGAAGCGCCATTGTTCGCTAAAAAAAAAAAAAAAACGTTAGCCTTGGAATGTAGTACGAGGCTGCGGAAAATGGAGGGAAGCAATGATTCCATAATATCTCATGAACCGTATTAGCTACGAGAAAACGTTATGGAGTGTAAAAAAATCCAGATTTCAACAGGCTTCCCTGGGGTATAAGCAGATTTAAATTCCATTGATAAATGACCAAATTAAGTTTGTTTTTAACGCATATTACCCGAAAAGAAATATTCCAGAAATCAAGGGAAAATTGCATACATGCGTAAAACTCTTGCGAAGAAGAAATGTACATTTTTCAAAGTGGAATACGATTCCTGCAGACACGCTCTCCATCAAGACAAATAATATGTTAGACGGATAAAAGATAGATGTATGGTGCATCAATAAGCTGCTGGTCATTGAACGGCACATGGGTGCGCAAAATATAAAACTATTATATCTAAAAATCTGTATAAGCAAAAAAGAAACGGATAGATGCTTAGGGTAGATCTCGTTGAGCTTAACAAAAAGTATTTAAGCCCTTTTTGGTCTAGGGTCAATAGTTTCATAGTAAAAAATAGGGTAACGCAATAAAGGTAGTTTTTCTGACATTTTTAAGCTACCAAAAATTTGGTCTAGTTTTATTGTCCTACAGACGTAACAATAATCTCAATACCAATTGTACATCTTGCGAAGAACAATAATAATTGTTCTATATATTTTTTTCACAGAACCCTGCCAGTCAAAGAACAGTTTTGAAGTGTTTTTGATAGTAAAGAACGCATTTCCCGTATAGATACGGGAAAAGTCAAAGAAGCAAAGTTGTAGTGCTCCAAAAATCCTGCCTTAAATTTGTTTTAAATCCGCTCTTTTATCCAGTATTTAGACCGCCAAATGCAAAAAACAGTTTTGTGCACGGCAACTGTGTGCAACGTGCACACCGTAACCCATAATTTTACACACTTTATAACGTAAAATGTATTACATACACACACGGGGGCTATGTAGTAGCAGTACCCGATGGATGGATTGGTTACGTGGAGGCCGACAAATATAACTCGTCACAGGCAGCCTCTGTCTCTGACTTCTTACTCTTGGCTCTGTCTTCTATTGGAATAGTGACACTTATTTCTTACGGCGTCAGTCTTCCGAACCCATCCAGTTGGAAAGACCATGTCCCCGAGAACGACTGTCCCTTGCATGTACTAACACCAAAGTTGAACCAGACTGTGAACATGGTGAAGGTAAATAATTACGAAAATAATTATAAAAAAAAAAAAAAAAAGGATTTATCCTTTTGTCATGCTTAATCATCATGCTGTTCTAAAATTGATCCAGGGGTCTGTATTCCTTTAGGATCTTTTTATAGGGACTTGCAAGCGGGGTTTTTTTTCGCCAGTGGTCTAGTCTCTAGTTCAGTGGTTTACTTAACCTTTTTTAGTGCTCGTACCCTTTGAGATCTCATAGTTTGTCTCGTAACCCCGATCAGAAAAAAGTATAACTAGAGGAACGAACCTTTTATTTCACTAACTCCAATACTACGTAGTACACAATGTTACATTTCAGTGACTTTTTTGTTGCATTTCATCAATTATGATGTTTGAAAACGAGGTTCCCGAAGTGCCACACGCATGTCATCACTTGCATCCAGACGGTTTCCAGCCTTGTTTTGATGTGTAGTAGTGTTGAAAAACGCATAAGACGTGGTTGCAAATGGCACAATGACCTCCAGAGGTCTTTCTGCTAACTGTGGGAATGTTTTGAGTTCCGCACACCAAAACATATCTAGCTGCATTGATTCAAACTGCATTTGGATTATGTCGTTGACCCGCTCAACAAGTAGAGCTGGGCAAGATTCGAAAATGTCAATACTCGCGAATCCGATTACTTGGTCTTGCGGATTCGTAGGATTCGAATCCGGACTCGATTACTCGTGTGTGTGTATATATATATATAATAAATAAATGAAATATATATATATATATATATATATATATATATATATATATATATATATATATAGTATACTATATTATATATATATATATATATATATATATATTATATATATATATATATATATATAGATTACTATATATATATATATATATAATATATATATATATATATATATATATATAGTATACTATATATATATATATTATATATATATATATATATATATATAGCCTATGTATAAATGAGTAAAGCGAAAAATGAATGAAAAAAAAAACGCAGGACTAATGTGGACAGCGTGACGATTACGGGATTCGTCAGGCGGCCAGACGATTACTGGATTCGTCAGGCGGCCAGACGATTACTGGATTCGTCAGGCGGCCAGACGATTACTGGATTCGTCAAGCGCTCAGACGAGTACTGGATTCGTCAAAGCAACCACAACGATTACTCAAGGACAGCGCGCCGCGCGGGACTCGGTGAGCAGGACGATTACTGGATTCGTCAGGCGGCCAGACGAGTACTGGATTCGTCAAGCGGCCAGACGATTACTGGGACTCGTCAAGCGGCCAGACGATTACTGGGACTCGTGAGGCGGCCAGACGAATCTCATGGCATAAGATTACAACTTCTCGTACATTGTTGACCACAATTATTATTTTCCCCTTTGGCCAGTGCGACTAGAATATATAATCAGTATTATCAGTATTAGTATCAGTATCAGTATTATAAGGTAACAATAAGGTAACTAATTATATTTCGAAGAAACGTAGAGACTTGTGGAAGCATCAAAATATTGCCTACGGTCGCCAGCCAGAAGGAATCATCTGTTTAGTTTATATATATTACTTTCTCAATTTGGCTCATTTCAAAGTCATTTGTGTCTTTGCCAAGTGTTTTATGAAGATAATGTTCAAAGTAAGTGATCTTTACGCAGCATATTGATTATAACATGCATTCATTCTCCTGAGTAATCGTCTACGTAGCGCGGAACTCGAGTACCGCTAGCCCTGGCGGATCCGTGGTAATCGAGTATAGTAATCGAATCTCGCCCAGCCCTATCAACAAGATCATCTTTCAACATATTACTGTTATTCATGGAATCCAGGTTGAAAATTATATGGATCTCGTATCCATCTCTGTGCCACAGAAACCTGTCCATGGTGAAAATATCCCTGCAAGGAGTGAATCAGTCCTTGCAAATGCTTTTTCACTTCAGTAACGATGGACACTTCCTCTGCAAATGCAGCCTCATCTAATGAAGGAAAGTTAACAAAATTCCCTTCTTCAATGCACCACATCCAAATTGGAAGTTTCTGGGTAAAGGCAAATAACTTCTCTGACAGTTATCATGTTCAGCATTCTTCCTTGGATGGATATGTTCAACTCGTTCAAGTGCGTGAATACATCTGTCAGGTATGCTAAGGACAAAATGAACTACCTGTTTTCAAAGTGGTCAGCAATGTCACTGCCTTGATTTATAAGAAACCTCTTGATTTCTTCGTGTAGTTCGAAGACACGTGTAAGTAGTACGTGAGAGCCACCTCACTTCCGTGTGGAAAAGAGGAACACTATGTTCAGCTTCAATTTCTTCACAAAATGATGCAAAGAGACAAGACAAGACAGACAAAATTATTATAAATATATAATTCAAGCTTCCTTAAAAATATGATATTGAATTACTGGTCAGCATGTCTCGTACCCCCAGGTGTAAGGTTTCGTACCCCCTGGTGGTACAGGTACCCCAGGGTAAGACCACTGCTCTAGTTCAAAACTCGCCAGGAGCTACTTTTTTGTCCGTCGTCGAGTAGCCGAAGACACCCACATGCTGCCCATCAACTACCCCTCCGACTGCAAGTGCGGCAGAGGGCACCAGGGGGAAGCATAAGCCTCAATTAATTACATGTGTCACTCAACAAATCCAGCCTGCGACACCACGAGCGAAGGCCAGCCATCTCAGCCTTCTAGAAATAACATATAAGACCAACCACCTGAGGCCTCAAGGAAGATAAAAGCCTAAAGACGCAACAGGTATAAAATAATAATAAAAATAATACTAAGATATTAAATATAGGCTGGGTGGAGTCAAAAGCTTTTTCGTCTCGTCAAGTCCCCTCTAACTGACTTTCAAAAGAGAGCTCGCACGCGTACGTCTAATCCCTGAGACGGAAACTAAAAGACTGAAGCGCATTTGATGAATTTTGTTCGGTAAAAAAAAAACGTTAGCCGTGGAATGTACGTAGTACGTAGTGGTAGTGGTAGTACGAGGCTGCGGAAAATGGGGGAAGCAATGTTTCCATAATATCTCATGAACTGTATTAGCAACGAGAAAAACGTTATGGTGGTTTAAAAAAACATCCAGATTTCAACAGGCTTCCCTGTGGTATCAGCAGATTTAAATTTTATTACGAATTTAGTTTGTTTTTAGGTCATATTACCCGAACAAAAATATTCGAAATCAAGGGAAATTGCATACATGCGTAAAACTCTTGCGAATAAGAAATGTATATTTTTCAAAGTGGAATACGATTCCTGCAGAAACGCTCCCATTAAGACATAACAATATGTTAGACGGATAAAAGATAGATGTATGGTGCATCAATAAGCTGCTGGTCATTGAACGGCACAAGGGTGCGCAAAATATAAAAACTAATCTAAAATCTGTATAATATATATATAAGTAAAAAAGAAACGGATAGATGCTTAGAGTAGATCTCGTTGAGCATAACACAAAGTATTCAAGCCATTTTTGGTCTAGGGTCAATAGTTTCATAGTAAAAAACAGGGAAACGCAATAAAGGTAGTGTTCTGACCATTTAAGCTGCCAAAAATTGGTAGATTTTTTATTGTCATACAGACGTAACAATGATCTCAATACCAATTGTACATCGTGCGAAGAACAATAATAATTGTTCTATATATTTTTTTTTTCACAGAACCCCCCCCAGAGTCAAAAAACTGTGTGAAGTTTTTTTTTATAGTAAGAACGCTTTCCCGTATAGATACGGGACAAGTCAGAGAAGCAAAGTTGTAGAGCTCCAAAAATCATGTCCTATACTCGTTCCAAATCCGCTCTCAGTCCAGTATTTAGACCGCCAAATGCCAAAAACAGTTTTTGCACGGCAACTGTGTGCAACGTGCATACCGGTAAACCACAATTGTACACACTTTATAACATAAAATGTATTACATACACACACGGGGAATATGTAGTAGCGTACCCGATCTGACAGATAGCAGTACCCGATGAGTGTCCTGACTGTCCTCCTCGGGACACACTCATTGTCTTGGGCGACTTCAATGCTAACTACGGGCACTGTGAGAGATGGCTACGAGTTATTGTTTTGGTCCCCATGGCTCCGGTACCAGAAACACCAAACATTTCTCTGCTTCTGAATTTTGCAAGGTCCAGAAGGTTGAGAATTGCAGGTTCTTGATATCAAGACCAGAGCTGCACCGCTGGACAGGGTATAGTACTGCCGGAGGGGTAGCTAAGGAGATCGACCACGTCCTCTTTTAGTACTCGTCGGAGGATCCTCCAGAACTGCAGGGTTTACCGGAGTGCTGATTTTCTTTGGAACAGATCACAGACTTGTTGTTGCTACACTTAAGCTTCATGTCAAGTCCAGAAGAATCTCAAGAGGTAACCATACTGTGTTTCATTTGAGAAACTAAAGGACTTGACATGTGCTCATGAGTATGCGGTGGCAGTCTCAAATCGGGTTCATGTGCTGGGTTTGCCCTCGAGGACCCGGTAGAACTGTGGGATACCTTCAAACGTGAAACTCTACATGCTGCCAAAAGTGTATTGGGGAGCGCCCGAGTAAAGGCGTGGTTTTGTCTCGACGGAGACGCTGGAGAAAATCGAGGAGAGTCGCGCTGCCAGGCTGGCTGGGAACCAGGACCAGCACAGGGCTCTGTCACGCCGGACTAGAACCCCTCCTGGGAGAGACAAGGAGAGGTATTCAGGAGTCTCGCTGAGGATGTCGAGGGTCATTTGAACGCTAATGACCTCCGACCCGCCTACTGAGCCCTGAAGAAGCTCTGTTCCAAAAGTCTTCATCTCGGGCGAGTGCTATTCGAGAAAGCAGATGGGCGCTCGTGTCGGACATGGATGGACAGATGGCTCGTTGGGCTGAGTACTTTGGGCAGTTTGTTCACGATGGACCCTCCAACTGAGCAGCTTCACCCCATTGGTTTACAGGCAGTGGATGCCGATCCTCCCATTGACGAAACCGCACCCTCTTTTGATAAGTCAGAGAGGCTGTAGCAAAGATGAGGGCGGGAAAGGCAGCTGGTGTTTGTAATATCAGTGCGGAGCTCCTAAAAGCTGGGGGTAGGCCATGATCCGCGGGTTCCATGCTGTCCTGACGCAATCAAGTACCATTCCTCCTGACTGGAAAAGGGGGTTAATCGTCCCTATCTGGAAAGGGAAAGGGAACCGTCAGGACTGCAACAATTACCGCGGTATTACACTGCTCAGCGTGCCAGCAAGGTGCTTGCCCATCTATTGCAGACACGGATCCGCAATCATCTGCTGAAGCATCAGAGACCTTAGCAGTCTGGGTTCACGACTGGTAAGTCAACAACGGACCGTATCCTAGCGCTTCGTGTCCTGGTGGAACCCCAAAACGTGATTTTCGACATGCTTGCTTGCAGCCTATGTTTGATCTGAAAAGGCGTTTAACTCAGTGCATCGTGAGTCACTCTGGGGTCTTTTTGCGACTTCGCGGTATTTCTGCAAGGACTATTGTTTGATAACCGGTCTGTACTCTGGGACTGAGTGCTGTGAAGTGTGGGGCAGGTGTATCCACCCTTCTTTCCTGTTAATACAGGAGTGAGGGGAAAGGTTGCGTCCTTTCCCCATCACTTTTCAACACATGTATGGACTGGGTATTGGACAAGGTTGTAGATCAAAGTGATTGTGGAGCATCCGTCGGCAACACCAAGATCACTGATCTGTTTTTGCTGATGATGCAGTAATCTTTGCTGAGTCGCTGGAGGTCCTGGTGATGGCTCTCGAGGCGCTGCACGAGGAGGCAAAGCCTTTGGGACTTGAGGTCTCTGGTTCTGGCTTAAGACCAAAGGGCCAGGTGTTTGGAGGCTTACTAGAATTAGATGAAGCAGTACAGTCTGTTCATGCGTGCGGCGAGGACATTGAGATCTTGGAAAATTTTAATACCTTGTTAGCGCAGTCCATAATGACGGCGGGTCACGTCAAGAAGTCTTACGGCGGATTGGGGGCATAGCCCACGGGGTTATGGACTCGCTCAGGGGGAGTATTTGGCGTTGTCGTACCTGTGCAGGAGGACAAAGAACCGGGTTTTAAGTCGCTTGTGATCCCGTCTTACTATATGGTTGTGAGACCATGGACCTAAAAAGTGACTTGAAGAGGCGAATCAATGCCTTAGGTAATAAGTGTCTTCGCAAATCATGGGGTATCGCTGGGATGATTTACGTGTCAAAACAGCGATTGCACCGTGAGCCTGAATCGAGTCCTATTACCTGCTAGTCCGTCAGCGCCAACTTGGGCTATATGGGCATGTGACACGCTAAACCCTGAAACCCATCCTTCCCATCGGGTTTTATCTGTAAGAGCAATCCGGCGTGGAGGAGGCCAAGGGGCGCCTACAAGGCTCGTGTCTGGGGCAAGTTGATGTTTCTTGTCGAGAGCTGCTTGGTATGGGAAAGGAGCCTGCATCGGGACTCGCGCGTGGTTGGACCCCCGGAGTAGCGTCGTGGGTTGGCGAGGCGACGCGCCCCAGGCGTATGCCTCCAATGATTGATTGATTGATTGAGTAACCGATGGACGAATTGGTTACGTTTCCGACAAATATAAGGCGGGGTTCACAAATACACGTTTTTCCTGGACGTATCTACGCGCGTCCTGTCAACGTGACTTCATCGTGACGTCACCGTGGGCGTCAATTCTTCCTGCTTGTGTGACCTTGACTGACGTGGCCCCAAGATTCAGAGCTTTCCAATGTTTTGGCGGCTTTTCTCCAAAATGCGTGAGCGGTGGTGCCGCAATTTATAGAACTTTATACGTAAAATAAATTTTGCAATATCAAAATAAGGCTGTTTTTCCCTGGTCTAATTTAAAATATTTTTTATTATCAGTGATTTTTGGAAGACAATATTAGTAATGGAAGACATACATGATGTGAAAATATTGTGCCCGTGGTAGCAGCGGCAACGCGGCTTCGAAGGTAAACGTCGTTGTCCACGGCACATGTACAAATATCTCGCCACAACACAACTTTAGGTCTGGACTTCGTTCGCCTCTTATCAAGCAGGTATGTGATTTAAATCTTGCTGAAGTTTGTAGAGTACTATAATAAAAACTCTAATGTATGTGGCAGTTGTTTAAGTAAAAGGTTGGCTCAGAATGGTGAATATAGGACCCTCAACAACACTGTACCGCCTCTCCACTAATGTCACCCGGCGTCATATATAACGAATATTAGCATCACCCACAGACTTGTATAAGCCAATGAAGAGTCAAGACAGGTAGTACCTAATATAAACTACTGTGCATGTCTCTTCAGTGGCACATACAAGGCTGTAGTGATGCTAACATTCGTAAGGAAACTATAGGAACCTGGGAAACACCTCGTGTAGGTCTCACGGCCTCTTGTAGCTCTTGATATTAGGAGTCACGGCAGTACTCCCACACCTATCATAGGTGTACTGTACGCACGTCCATCCCCTTCTGCTCCA
>JACEEZ010002671.1:5000-7500 GCA_016584305.1 Chionoecetes opilio
GAAGAAAGGAAGAGAAAAGGAAGAAAGGGATTAGGGTTAAGAAGTAATAAGATGAACACAAGGAAAGATGGAAGACAATAGGTCAGGGAGAGAAATGAAGGGAGGGAGAGAGAAGGGAGAGAAATGCAGGGAGATTATTAGGGTAGGGAGGGGAGGGAAGGGGAGAGGGGAAGGGAGAGGGAGGGGGCAGGACCTGTGCGTGCGTGCGTGCGTGCGTGCGTGGCTGACAACATAAATAAACATTAATCTTTGCACGTTCCTTCTTGCCTACCTCTTTTCATTTTTTTTATTCAGCATAAATTCCAGAAAAATAAAAGACGAGGATGGTGACATTTTTGGATGATAAAAAAGAGTAAACTAAGGAAGGATTTGAGTGTAAGAGAAACTATATAGTAAAGGATGATGAAAACTTGTTGATAAGAAATAGAAGGAAATTAAGTTAGGATTTGTGAATAATAAAAAAATAAAAGACGAGGAGGATGAAAACTTGCTGATAGGAAATAGGAGTAAATTAATGAAGGATTTGAGAATAAGAGATAATATAGTAATTAATGTGTTTATTATTTATTTTTCTTTATTTTTTAGGTAAGAAGTAGGAATAAAGTAAGACAAGATTTGAGAATAAGAAATATATATATAGTAATTAATGCTTTATTCTTTCTTTTTCTTTCTCTCTCAGGTACGTTGGTGTCAGTACGAACTACATAACTACTTTTCAACGCAAATATGTAAGTAAAAAACAAATACTTTAACGCATTTTTTTATCACGTACAATAAATATCACGATTAGTCAAAACTCCAAAATGTATCAACCTTTAAAAATCAACCGTATTTTCCTATATAACTAAACTGTATCAATATCACAACCCAAAAAATGTATCAACTTCTAAAAATCAACCGTATTTTTCTTTATAACCAATCTATATCAATATCGCAACCCAAAAAATGCATCAACCTCTAAAAATCAACCGTTTTTTCCTATATAACTAAACTGTATCAATATCACAACCCAAAAAATGTATCAACTTCTAAAAATCAACCGTATTTTTCTATATAACCAATCTTTATCAATATCGCAACCCAAAAAATGCATCAACCTCTAAAAATCAACCGTTTTTTCCTACATAACTAAACTTTATCAATATCGCAACCCAAAAAATGTATTAACCTCTAAAAATCAACCGTATTTTTCTATATAACCAAATTTTATCAGTATCGCAACCCAAAAAATGTATCAACCTCTAAAAATCAACCACATTTTTCTATATAACTAAACTTTATCAATATCGCAACCCAAAAAATGTATTAACCTCTAAAAATCAACCGTATTTTTCTATATAACCAAACTTTATCAGTACCGCAACCCAAATTTTTTTATCAACCTCTAAAAATCAACCACATTTTTCAATATAACTAAACTTTATCAATATCGCAACCCAATTTTTTTTTATCAATCTCTAAAAATCAACCGTATTTTCCTATATATCCAAACTTTATAAACACCACAAAAAAACCGTCACACATGTAAGCAAATTAATAAAAAGTGCAGAATCACCAGGCAGATGACAGGCCTTGCTTAAAACATAAGATTGAGGCTTGTAATTAAAAAGAGGTAAATATATGAAAGTGTATTAATTAATAACATGGGAAATTAATTAGCTAGTGGAGCAGACGTGATAGTGAGGAAGGTGATTGTGGTTAATTAGTAATGAGGGAACAGGTGATAAAGGGGGGAGGGGTGAAGGGGGAGGGGAGGGGGAAGGGGGGGGTGGGGAAGGGGGAGGTGAGGAAGGGGGGATAGAGGGAAGGTGGAAGGGAGGAAGGTGGAGGTGGGGGGAAAGGAAGAGGGGAGGAAGGGGGAAGGTGGACAAGGGGGAAGGGGGTGGGGGCAGAGGGGAAGGGGGTGGGGTCAGAGGGGAAGGGGGTGGGGGCAGAGGGGAAGGGAGGAGGGGAGCGTTAACCACCTAATGATCGAGGCAGGTGTGGCTCCCTAGGGTATCAAGGTAGTTAGTTACAGGTGACTTAAAGGAGTTATTAATCAAGGTAGTTCATTAGAGGTGCCTTGAAGGAAGGGATAACAAGGGAGCTATTACAGGTAGTGCTTGGTCTTAGGGGTCAAAGGTCACTCATATAGGTCAAGAAGAGTAACATTTTATGAAGCAATTGAAATACTATAATTAGATGTCTATGAAAAATGTAGATGTATATGATAAGATGAATAATATAAATGAAAAGAAGGGAAAAGGAACATGCAAAGATTATGAAAAGAAGTAAAGAAGTAAAAGAAGAAAAGTACAGTAGTAAAAGAAAAAGTAAAGAAGTAAAAGAAGAAAAGTAAAGTAGTAAAAGAAAAAGTAAAGAAGTAAAAGAAGAAAAGTAAAGTAGTAAAAGAAGAAAAGTAAAGTAGTAAAAGAACAAGTAAAGAAGTAAAAGAACAAGTAAAGAAGTAAAAAAAAAAGTAAAGAAGTAAAAGAAGAAAAGTAAAGTAGTAAAAGAAAAA
>JACEEZ010002673.1:0-17500 GCA_016584305.1 Chionoecetes opilio
ATGGTCTAGTGTCCAGTCATCAAATGAAGGACAGGTAACTAAATCCGCTATTGCAGTCTCTGAAGAAGAAGATCTGAAGAAGACAGTAAGATAATAATGAAATGGGGGTGGGCCATTTCGTTGGAGGTTCTAGTCACTCTTTCTCCTGAAAATATTTATGTCGAGCTAGGTAGAAAAAATAGAAACAGGAAGAGAGTTCGAGAATTTACAGTGAAAGGGATGAAAGAGTAAAGATACTGATTAAATCTTGCATTAGGAAGATTGACAGTATGGGAAGGGAATGATTATAAAGTCTTGTGCAGTGAGGCCGTGGGATGGGGATGAGGCATGCAGTAGCAAGTTCAGAAGAGCAGTGAGCATGACAATAACGGTAGAAGATAACAAGAGAAGCAACATTGCGGCGGTGATTAAAGATTGAAGAGAGTCAGTCAGAGGAGAGGAGCTGATGAGACGAAAAGCTATTGACTCAACCCTGTTATTAAGAGAGCTGTATGAGTGGATCCCTCCAGAGCAAGTGCAACATATACTCCATACATGGGCGGATAAGGCCCCTGTACAGGGCAAGCAGTGGACACGAGACAGCCAACATACCTCCTTTGAACATAATTCACCACAATAGAATCTCAAAAACAACTTGACGCCTTCCAAATATACCACGACGAAATATACACCATTATAGATTCCTTACCCCCCGCAAAACTATCACACACCAAACACCAACCTCTTGACTCCAACCCAAACCCCCCCCAACCTATATACACGCGCCAACCAACATAGCCAGACATCAACACGCCAACATTGTTCCGTGGCCCAGCGGGACCGACCCATTTCATTCTATACGCACCAACCACTAGCCAGACACCACGACGCCAACACTCGTGACTCAACGCGACCTACCACCCCTCACTACACCTCGCCTCGCGACACAAAAAATACACTACCTTCCTCCGGGACACCAAAAGCCAATGCCAATATTATTATTAAGAAAATTAAACTATGTACCATTATACTTTATGTAATCAACATCATATTTATGTATGCCACAATATAAACATTGCAACCACAGCTAAAACTATGTAAACAGAATGATTTTTGTAATCAATGTATGTATGTGTATTTCAATAAAAAAAATTGTTATGCTGAAGAGACGGACGGCCGGTGGTCCCTCGTGGGGCGTCGGGCGGTGGGTGCCTGGTGCTGCCTGAGTGTGTCAAGGGCACCTTCTTTCCCCCCCCCCCCCCTTCCTCCTGTGTCGCCCCAGCGTGGTTTTTTCGATGGACTGAGTCGGGATGAGAGTACAGTACGCGGAGTCCCCACATTAAAAAACACGAACAGCGCTTGGGTTAAGCCCCAAGTCTTTTCTCTCATACTAGCCTTGCTTCTCTCACCCACCTATTCTTCGTCCCGCCCCACTTCCCATCTCCTGCTTTCTCTTTTTATATTTGATTCTGAGTAAAGGATAGTCCAAGAATGTTCCTTGTAGAAAAAAGGAGACAGTTGAGTGTCATTGAGTAGGAGGGGGATAGTTATCTGGTAGGTTTGCCGAGTAGATAGGGGAAGACATTCAATGGGGTTTTAAGGAATTGAACAAAAAGAAGGTTTGCTTGCCCCAAATCAGAAATAATTATTGACCGAACAAAAATTAGGTGCTAGTGCATCTCTCCGTGAAAACACTTATTTCCTGTTGAGTTGGACGTCTAATAAACGGACGTTATATACATTGCAAGAAAGGCGGGCATATAGTAAAGTTTCATAATTAGCTTCGGTGACTCACCTCAACAATCAAGAGCCGCAGGCAAGAAAACAAAGTAAATACGGGGGAAATATGTTTTTATGTTAAGGAAGTTTAAAATAACGGTTTGAGTCAGGGACAGAGATGGTGGTATTCATGACCCCTGATTGGTCAAGTGGTAGCATGCGACCTGGTTGGTCATGGTGTGTACCAACCTGACATAAAATAAACATTGCTAAAGATAGCACTTCATCGTCAATCTATCCCTACAGTGTTCACATACTATGTTAAGTACCGGATTGAACCCTGTTAGCTTCTAGAAACAATATAGAGGACCGCGTAATATAGAATGGGGAAGTCGGTGTGATGACAGGCTACATAAAAATCTGTAGCTTGCGTACGGATAAAATCGCCAGCAACGTAAAACAATGCCCTAAATCTATGAACGAAATTAATACGAGTAATAAAAGTGAGGTGATGAAACAGACTATATATTGTGCATCAAAAACGACTATGATCATATTGTGGATCATCAAAACTGAACGATTAGCTGTAGAGAAAAGCAGGAGCAGGATGGTAGGACAGGAGCGGGAAGATTGTTTGATTTTTATATCAAACGACCCTGACCTCGCGAATACCTGAAACATTATGTGATTCTAGCATCCCTCTTCTTTCCTTGTATCAACTCAGAAGTTCAATAATTCCTGCTCCATCATATGTATTAATATATCCTCACAAAATAAATACCACATCTTTTTTAATTAACTGATTTAGTTGAAAACAAAAAAAAAGGACTGTTATGTATAGAGACAAGGCTACATTGAACCACTTCCTGCATAATTTGTCTATGGTTATTCGGGCTATATCAAGAGCAAAAGACGCTGGATCTGTATAGTGGAAAGCGGAAATGAGAGCAAGATTTGATTACAAACCTCCTATAACCCTTCCTATATTATAACGAGCCAGTCTAGTCAACGACACTTGCCTTCCTGCTTGACCCCCTGCAGTAACACCTTCATTGCCCAAATGTGTATGGGTGATTGACTGCTCTACAGTGCTGATAAAAGTGGATCTGCGCCCGCAGTCTATAACAAATTTAGTGAGTGAGGCAACATCATTGCACTACATAATTTTGTATGTTAATTACGCCACCTGTTTTTGACGTACTAGTTAGTGGTAAAATATAATTACTTTAACACTTGTTTGTCCAGCGAGCCCCCCAAAGCTCTCTTGGACACCTAATTCAGCCGAAATTCAGGTGTCCATATAGGCTTGTAAAATGTTTCCTCTTCTTATTCTTCTTGTGACTACTTCGGTGGGAGCACAGGGATACAGACGTTAAAGGCAGACATTTGGCACAAAAGGTTAATTTCGTTTCTTAAACTCATTGTGCAAGCGAGCGAACCGCAAGTTTTTAGCATTTCTGCTTAAAAAATTCGTAAATAATATTGTGCCTGGCCGACATAGTGCAGAGGCGAAAGTAGTGCCTTAGTGTACTGGAATTAAAAATGTTTTCGAATCCGTAAGCCCTCACAATATAACAGTGTCGGAGCCGAGGATATCAGACACTGCCTGCTGTGTTAGGCCTCATATAACCACTATCAAAGTCGCGTTTCTAATGCCGTTATAGGTGTTATTTAGGGTTAATCAATCAATCATTGGGGGCATACGCGGGGGGCGCGTTCGCCCTCGCCACACTACCGACGCCACTCACGGGGGTCACCACGCGGAGTTCCCATGCAGGCTCCTTTCCATACCAAGCAACTCTCGACAAAGAAACATCAACTTGCCCCAGCACGAGCCTATGTGGGCGCCCCCACTCAACATAATGTAAACACAACACACACATCCCTCACTCACACAACGCACACCAACCCCGGATTCGTCTCACTACTTCAACCAGACATGATACCCATTTGTGAAATAGAGGACAAACCTGGTACACACTCGCAACCCCACCAGTTGAGTGAACCCAAAGCCCCTGCGTAGCTCGCAACAGGCCATATTAGCCGGACAGGTGACGCCACACACTGTCGACGGTCCTACCTATGCAGGTAATCAGGCCTCTCCTGATTCAGTCTCACAGTGCAATCCGCTGATTTGACACGATAATTTCAATCCCCGTCGACATAAAAAAAAAAAAAAAAAAAAAAAAACCCCCATGATTCTGCGAAGACCTTATTACCAAAGGCATGATTCGTACTCTCAAGTCACTATTAGTGTCCATGTCCAAACACCACATCAGAGTGTAAGAACAGAGACGAATCACCAAAACAACGAAGCCTTGAAGTCCGGCATCCTTGTCGCTCCTGCACAGGTACCGACAATCGCCAAATACTCCCGCTGAGCGAGAGCCTAACACCGTCGGCGTATGCCAAATCCGCGTAAGGCTTCTTGACGTGACCCGCCGTCATTATAGCGACTTCGCTACCCAAGGGTAGTAAAACTTTCCCAAGATACTCCAATGATACCTCGCCACACGCTATGAAAAGACTGTACTCACTGCTTCATTAGTAACAGTTACCAAACACCCTGCGACCTTGGTCTTGAGCCAGGAGACTAAGTTCCAAAGCTTTGCCTCCCTCGTGCAGCGACCTCGAGAAGCCATACACCAGGACCTCCAGCGACACAGCAAAGATGTACTGCCTTTTCATGCCGCAAAACAAGAATCAGTAAGATCTTGGTCGTTGGCCGACGGATGCTCCACAATCACTTTGATCTACACCTTGTCAATACCCATGATCCATACAAGCGTTTGAAAAGTTGTCACAAAGAGAGGACTGGACCACCCAAAGAGAAACACACCATCCATAGGCATAAGAGAAAAGAGATTTGTAAGAGAACCAGCAAAAGTGCTGAGAAGAAGACATGCAGTTAAACAAAAAAACGTGTTTGAAAAACAAAGTATACGTTACACTCAAGAGATGAACGTTACACCTGCTCACACACTACTTCACAGCACAGCCTCAGTCCAGAATACAGACCAGTTATCAGTTGCAACCAAGATCGAGCAAACCAGACCATGTTGTTTATGAGGTTAGACATAGAAGTGTTATATATCGTGGTAGGGTGTGTTCGTGAGTTGTTAAATATGCCATTCAGCCCGTGGGTACAGAGAGGAGGCCAAGCGAGCGAAGTGGAGCTTGGAGCTTGATTCGAATTAAACATTCATGAAATACCACCACACTTACCCACCACCACCACCATCACACCCACCACACCACCACCACACCACCACCACCACCACCACCTACCAACACCATCACAGTACCACCAACACCACCACACCAACCACCATCACCACCACCACCACCACCACACAACACCACCACCACACAACCAACACTACCCACCACCACACCACCATACCACCACCAACACTCCTTACACCACTAATCACCACATACCACCACCACACCACACCACCGCCACCACCCACCACCACCACCACCATCCACCACACAGCCTACACCACCACCATCACATCACCATTCACCACCACCACCCACCACCACACCACTACCACCACCACACCACCACCCCCATCACCACCACCACCAACCACCACCACCACCACCAACCACCACCACAATCACCACCATCACCACCACCACACCCCACACCACACCACCACCACACCACCACTACCACACCATCCACACCACCATCCACCACCACACACACCACAACCACCAGCATCACCACCATCACCATCACCACCACACACCACCACACACACCACACCACACCATCACACCACTACACCACCATTCACCACACCACCCCACCACACTACCACCCCACCACATCACCAGCACCATCACCACCACCACCACCACCAACCAGAACCAACACCACCACAACCCCCACCAGTCACCATCACCACCACCACCACCACACCAATCACCACCACACCACCCACCACCACCACCACCACCACCCACCACCACCACCACCACCACACACCACCACCACCACACCACCAACCACCATCACTACCACCACCACACCACCACCACCACCACCACAATCCCACCACCACCATCACCATTCCAACCCTCACCACAACCACCACATTACTACAACACAACCACCCACCACACCACCACACCAACACCCACCACAGCCATCCACTACACCATTTTCTTCTTGAACTGTTTTTGAACTCTTTCAAGAACAATTTAGCTAACTTCTTTTCTATGTAAAAAGTAAGAAAAATCAAAGAAGGAGAGGGGAAGGTACGGTGTTAGTCAGGTGGTAATAGAAGGATTTTAAGGTGAGGGTATTTTTAAAAAGTTGATTTAAGCTGTGCGAGCTTGGGACACGTTCCACATCTTTAGTGTGGACGTCTATTTCATAGTATTGTTTATCTAGCTATGTGGATGGGATTTTAAGTAATTCACATTGTCTCTTCACTTCTCTAATGCTTAAAATTTTGCGTACCACTAATGTTTATTAATTATTGTAACCTCGCTTATACTTGTTCGCTTCGCCTCGATCCCTATATTTATTATATATCATTACGCCTTTTTGAATTGCCATAAAAAGCTAGATTATGGGTGATAGTAAATTAATTTACCTTTGTTTAAATTTAAAAGTTTTACTTATGATTTATTGCTCCATAACTAAATTAGAATGGGTTTTTGAGGTGATTTCTCCACAATTAATTTATCTAGGCTTGTATAACATATGAAGTCTTAGTTCTTGACGGAAGCCAATAGGACAGTAAGGGGAAGTGAACATAGTTTTGTCTGAAGAAATTTGCTCCTAAATTGGGGAATGAAAGCAAACACTTCCGTGTCATCGCCTGGTATTGTAACATAACATAATATGTTAAACCCTTTTACACCTCAGTTAACCCCTCGACTAACCTTGATGTTATATTAAAACATATCCGGTACAGGTAGTTTTTGTTTGTACCCAGTCGGACTTTCGTATAAGCCACTCGGGCTACGAATGTCTAAGGTACGCTCACAGGTAATACATTAAGTCCTGTGTAAGAATGTTATGCAAGAAAATAAAAATAAAAAATGCATATCGCAGACAGGTGACCAAAAAGGCACTCCGTTCAAGGGAGGTCCTGCCATAACACTCCCAGTGAACATTTCCAATTGTTTATAATTATATTTTGATCTAATTCCTCTGGTGACTTATCTGGCATATAGTAATAACATCTCTAACAATGTTCTCTTCCGCATCTTTCCCTACCAGCTTCACCCAGATGGGGCTCCACAGCGTGTCCTCATCTACTTTAAAGACTGAACTCTTCGCTCAAACTTTGCTAAAAATTCCATTCTGGTTGATGTGAAGGGATTGTTCTCCTTCTCCTCCACCCCTCTGACTATATTTATGCCTGTCATTAAGATCCTTCGGAATGATGTGTCTTTGCCCTTTCGGCCTCGATCCTCGGAAAGGCTTACGTCCTGACGGGAGTCCCTCCTATTGTTCTCAAAAAAAACTGTGCTTCTGTGCTGCACCTTGCCTGGTCAAACTTTCCGTCTTTTAGTCTATCTACTTCCACCTTTCCTTCCTGTCTGGAAGTTTGCCTCACATCCAACTGTTCTCACGAAGGGCTGACCGCTCTAATCCTTCAAACTACCGGTCCCTATAGCTTTGACTTCCGCCTTTTCTAAGTTTTTGAATCATTACTTAATAAGAAGATCCTTAAGCATTCTATCTGCTCACAAAACTTCTATCTGATCGTCAGTACGGTTTCGTAAAGGGGATCTCCTGGCGAATCTTCTAGCTTTCTAGTGAATCTGGCATCCTCCTTTAAGGGTTTCGGTGAAACTTTGCTGTTGCCTTGACATATCAAAAGCTTTTGATTAGAGTCTGGCACAAAATCTTTAATTTCTAAAAACTACCCTACATTCGGTTTCTATCCTTCTCTCTGTACCTTCATTTAGTTTCCTTTCAAACCGTTCTATTGCAGCTACGGTAGACGGACATTGTTCTTCTCCTAAATTCTATTAATAGTGGTGTTCTCCAGTGTTCGGCCAGCAACCACTCTTTCTATTATTCATTAATGAATCTCTAAGTCTAACTCAAAGCCTATCCACTCCAAGCTGATGATTATACCATAAATTTCAACGCGTGTATTAGACGTCCAACTAACAGAAACTAAGTGGATTACGGAGAGATGCCATCGAGCGCCTAACTTCTGATCTGTCTATAATTTCTGATTGGGGCAAGCAAACTCGTGTTTTGTTCAATGCCTCCAAAAACCCCAAATGTGCTTCACCTAGCTACTCGACAAAACCTACCAGATAACTATCCCCTCTCTCAATGACACTCAACTGTACTCCTTCTTCTAACCAGTGAACATTCTTAGGACTATCTTTACTAAAAATTTGAACTGAAATCTCACATCTCATCTCTTGCTAAAACAGCTTCCTAAGACGTTAGGTGTCCTGTGGCGTCTGCGTCTTTTTTTTCTCACTCCCAATTGCTTGCTCTCTAACAGGGGCTTTAATCCGCCCATGTATGGAGTTATGTCTCACATGTTTGGGAGGATCCACATACAGCACTTCCTAAACAGGGTTGAGTCAAAAGCTTTTTCGTCTCATCAAAATCCCTCCTCTGATGACTGTTTCAGTCTTTAAATCACCCGCCGCAATGTTGCTTTTTCTTGCTATCTTCTACCGGTTATTTTCATGCCAGGCTCTCTGAACTTGTAATGCATGCCTCCCCACGCCCGCGGCCTCGCGTGCACATAGACTTTCTACTTCATTCTCATCCTATTCTGTCCATACTTTCCTAATGAAAGAGTTAATCAAGTATCTTTCTCTTTCATCCCTTATACTGGTAAACTCTGCGAAACTCTCTCCTGTTTCTATTTTTCCATGTTCCTATGACTTAAATCTTTTCAAAAGAAGAGTAAACAAGACACCTCCGATCTAAATTGGGTCACCCTCTTTTTAATGAATATTCTCTTACTGTCTTCTTCTATAGGGACTGGCAACTAGCGGGCTTTGTGTTACCCATTTTTGTTGTGCCCTTGGACAGATCATTGTTATGTAAAAAAGAAAAAAGAAAAAAAAAAAAAAAAAAAAACGAGCTGAAGTCAGCTCTTATACACTTGCAGAAGAGGATTATAAACTACATTACTCAACAGATATAAATTCTAGAAAAAACCAATATAATGCACCCTGTTTTTTTTCTTAATGACCGTGATGATTTTATTAAGGACCCGTGGGCATTGTTTTGTAGCTTAGTAGCCGTTGTTCCTCAAGTTTAAAGAGTAGGTCTCGAAATGCAAAATAAAACATATATAAATAAATAAATAAACCCCAAATAGCTGACAATGCAATGTCGCCATGTCATAACAGGTTATGCCATGTATACTCCGAACGGACATTTTGAATTGATTTAGATAGAATACTATTTGGTCTGAAGTCTGTCCCTTATAGTTTTTTAAGAGGATTTATTTATATCTGATATGCAAAGAGAATGTATATGCATATCTTATTGCTGTGATAGTTTGCCGTAACAAGACTCTGAGTCTTATTTTATTCGCTTAGAAGCCGTACTCCCAGTTAAAGAGCATGTCTTAAAGTCAAAATAATAAAATAATGAAATACATACAATGCCAGAGCGTTTACTCACGTCATCTTGGCCAATCTACTGTATTTTGGACACCGTACGCGACACCTTGAGGACAACGGGCGGAGTCGGAACACAATCTTAATGAATTTGCAGGGTTTTGAATATATACTAAAACCGCCTTTTGGAGTTCACTTTTATTAATACAGTAGCTTGGATTAATAAAAAAACTGCTGTTTAACGGACTACAGTTGACTTATGTAATATGTGCATTATCATTATTATTATTACTCTTTTATACCAAACATGTATATTGTGATTCCTCTTGTTATCTTGTAATCAATATTAGATGAATAAGCCCATTACTAATCATGTTCATTAAATCAGGCAATGCAGTGAACAAATATATCTCTATAACGTATTTTACTGTAAAACATTTAACCTAAACTGAATCTTGTTATGAGGTAGGGCGAAGAAAACATACGAAAAAGTGTTGTTTTCTTACTTTGTAAAAATAAATTCCAGAGACAGGTCTTTCATAGTGATCAGAATTACTATCTACGTATCAATCACACTTTTGGGTCCCTTCAGCCTCTTACTGGACCACCAAGGACCCCACGGCCTGATCATCGATTAACATGCAAGTATATACTCGGCACTGTAGACCCTATACACTGGTGTCCATAACGGCGGAAAAAATTACCAAGGATAGACTCCAAAGCTAACACAAATAAAGACACGAGAGAACAGCACCTTCATAAAGGTCCTGATCACGCACTGAGGACTACTGGGAGGGACAGGACTCCTATCTCCACGCACCACGTGAACAGCACGCAGCGACGGCATGTTGGGGGTAAAAGATACCAAGGGATAGGGTTCGGGTTAATAGTCACAGACTACAGTCATAGGGGGACACGCCAGATAGTAGGAAAAGTCCAAATGGTCCCTGTTAACCTCATCCGTGAAGACCGTTCCGAACGCCAGGTGACGAGTCAAAGTGATGGACCCTGTGGTGTTATTATTATGTGTACAAGGGAAACTTCCAAAACAGTGACTTTCAGAAGAAGAGGACTGATAAAAACACATTAACTATGGAGCTTCCAAAGTTCTACATATGTCAAAATGTTCACCATTCTTGAGAAACTTTGATGATATGTCTAACGACTTGACGCTCAACAACAAAAAGACTTCTAGTTAAACTTTACTACGGTAACTGCAAGATCAGCGGGCGGTGCATATAATTTTTAAATACTACATTGCTCTTATATACCCTAATCCCCCTTACACTTCAGGCATGCACCATATCACGAGTAATCAGGCCAAAACAGCTATTTTAAAACAGGAAGTTCATTTATCTGCTCGACATAATTTATATATATCATTAGCAAACACAGTAATTATTCCTTGGGGGGGGGGGGGGCCCCGGTCCCATGTTTGTTGGTAACAAAGCCTGATAACACTTACCGGATATGTACGAACTACAGAAAATCGTAATGAAGGTCACAGTTAAGGGATGCTTTTCCCTCTACCTCGTATTGAGCAATATGAGATCAGGTAGGCCATGCTAAATATCAGACAACCCCACCATTGACCTTCAGAAAGGGTTATTATAGGCTCCCCTAAGATATAGAGCCCAAAGACCTATCTGATTTCATCCTTTTTTAGGGGCTTCTTTCAGTATAAATGTAATGGCCTTTTTGACTAACAAAACGCTCCCTCACCTTACAAAGTATGATGATTCAGCATCCTCATAGATCTAACCGGCAAACGGGCTGCGCACCTCGATGACGTGGAGGGTGGCCCGATGATTGGGAAAAACCATCTCCTTCGCCTGCGGGACTCTTCCTTAAATGCACGACGGCCGGACTGACCATTTCATCTGAAGAAGTCTGCGTTTTGGCGAGGCACCAGTATCACCTTATTCTGGAAATGTCGTTAGGGGTGAACAGCTTGAAACCAAGGAAGCTACCACAAGAGCCAGCTCGGGTTTTAATACCCCTCGGAAACAGGAAGGAGATGATGAGGACCTCGGCCATAGTGGGATATTATCGTCGTTTTAAATAACTTGCTACCATTGCATCTCCTCTCACCCATCTGACCAAACCTTGCAGTGCCTTTCAAATGGACTACAAGACTACCAGGTTAAGGAATTTATTGCAAAACTTAAAGCTTTCCCTCACCTTGGAGATCGTCCTTAAAACTCATATTTTTTTACCTGCCCTTCACATTTCGGGAGACGCAGAGGAGTAAGAGTAGGAACTGTGCTTTGCAACTGCCCCATCGAAATCAATACTACATCTATTGCTTTTTTCTCCGCCCAAGTTGAAACAACACCAGATAAGTATTCCACTATCGAGAAGGAGGTCCTGGGACTCCGTAATGGCAATCAAGAATGGGAGTGCTACCTTGTCAGACGCACCTCATAGGCATCCAGGTATTCACCGAACACAATCCACTGGCAGTAATAAAGAAAAGGAAGAATTCCAACCAACGAATTATCCGATGGGAACTAGCTCTACAACCCTATAATCTAGACATCCAGCAATATCAGAGCGAGCAGCTAATCTGATGCTGAGGCCTCTCCCGCCATGCCTCTGAAGTGAAATACTTCATTTCCCCTTTCAGCTCTACCTCATACGTGCAAGCCCTTCGAAGTTCTCGGCAGGGAAATCTTTTACAGTCCTTCCCTATTAACTCCACCATCCCACACGAGTTTGAGCATCACCACACAATCCTCGAACCATCGCTGCTCAACAACGGTTGAAACCGTTCGAGGACAACACTCCAGAGGATTTACAAGCGAGGTGAAGTCGCGGCAGCTCCGTCACCTTCCCTAGCAGAGATAAACCAGCTTCGACGGTTGAACACCACTCCTTAGAAGGGGTATCCATACCACTCGAGTCCGCTCGGCCTACGACCTCGCCACCACCAAACCACCACCACGGCGTTCGAGAGTTCGTCAGTTTTCCGTAACACTACATACACACGTATCAGTTTCTTCCTTTAGTTATCATGTCTCCCCAGTGTTCCCCTTTTCATATTGTGTGTGGTTTAGGTCAGGTTAGTATGTAGGACCAATAAGGTTTGCGTTGTCGGGTACTTTTATTGTTAATCGGATTGATTCTCATTGTAACTGCAATATACTATTTACTATTGTATTGTTATGGTTATGAAGTCTGAAACCTGGAAGTAAACTTCATGGATAAACTATCATAAGTAATATATAAGCAATATTATATATATATATATATATATATATATATATATATATATATATATATTATATAATATATATATATATAAAATATATATATATATATAATATATAAGCGAAAGTGTGTCTGTCTGTCTGTCTGTCTGTCTGTCTGTGTGTG
Source organism: Chionoecetes opilio (assembly GCA_016584305.1). Lineage (NCBI taxonomy): Eukaryota > Metazoa > Arthropoda > Malacostraca > Decapoda > Majidae > Chionoecetes > Chionoecetes opilio. The sequence continues at coordinate 12,649 of JACEEZ010002673.1, forward strand.
TGTTGTGTGGTATAGGTTCCGCCCCCGTGGCGCAATCACCTCATATGGCACATTTTTTGGGAAACCCGGGGTTTACCAGGGAAGGTCATAAGCCCACTTATGAGATGATTGATCACTTTTTTTTTTTTTTTTTAGCAGCCTATTAGCGATAATTGTGAAAAAAAAAGTGGGTTGCGAGAATTGAAGAAACCTTGATGTAGGGTGATGGGAATGGGTGAGTGAATGGGTGGGTGATGGGTAATGGGTGTGGGGTGATGGGTGAGTGAATGGGTGGGGGGTGATGGGTTGGGGGTGATGGGTGATGGTGTGAGGGAATAGGTGGGGGGTGATGGGTAATGGTAAATATAAGCGAAAGTGTTCTGTCTGTCTGTCTGTGTGTGTGTTTTGTGTGTGTGTGTGTTTTGTGTCTGGTATAGGTTCCGCCCCTGTGGCGCAATCACCTCATATGAAACATTTTTGGAACCGGGTTGATCAGGGGAAGGGTTTTAAAACCCATTTATGAGATGATCCGATCACTTTTTTTTTTTTTTTAGGCAGCCTATTAGCGATAATTGTGAAAAAAAAGTGTGGTTGCAAGAATTGAGGAAACCTTGATGTAGGGGTGATGGGTAATGGGTGAGTGAATGGGTGGGGTGATGGGTAATGGGTGTGGGGTGATGGGTGAGTGAATGGGGGGGGGGTGATGGGTTGGGGGTGATGGGTGATGGGTGAGGGAATAGGTGGGGGGTGATGGGTAATGGTAAATATAAGCGAAAGGGTGGCTGTCTGTCTGTCTGTCTGTCTGTGTGTGTGTGTGTGTTTTGTGTGTGTGTGTGTGTGTTGGTATAGTCCTGGGGTTGCCCAGGGGAAGGTTTTTTAAGCCCAATTATGAGATGATCCAGTCACTATTTTTTTTTTTTTTTAGCAGCCTATTAGCGATAATTGTGAAAAAAAAGTGGGTTGCGAGAATTGAGGAAACCTTGATGTAGGGTGATGGGTAATGGGTTGAGTGAATGGGTGGGTTGATGGGTAAATGGGTGATGGGTGAGTGAATGGGTGGGGGTGATGGGTTGGGGGTGATGGGTGATGGGTGAGGGAATAGGTGGGGGGTGATGGGTAATGGTAAATATAAGGAAATGTGTCTGTCTGTCTGTCTGTCTGTGTGTGTGTGTGTGTGTGTTGTGTGTGTGTTGTTTGTCTGGTATAGGTTCCGTTCCCCGTGGCGCAATCACCTCATATGGCACATTTTGGAAAAAAAACCGGGTTGACCAGGGAAGGTTTTAAGCCCAATTATGAGATAATCCGATCACTTTTTTTTTTTTTTTGTAGGGGCTATTAGCGATAATTGTGAAAAAAGTGGGTTGCGAGAATTGAGGAAACCTTGATGGGTGATGGGTAATGGCGAGTGAATGGGTGGGGTGATGGGTAATGGTGTGGGTGATGGGTGAGTGAATGGGTGGGGGTGATGGGTTGGGGGTGAGGGTGATGGGTGAGGGAATAGGTGGGGGGTGATGGGGTAATGGTAAAGTGAATGGGTGTGTGGTGAGGGTAATGGGTGAGTGAATGGTTGGGGGGTGATGGGTAATGGTGAGTGAATGGGTGGGGGTTTGAGGGTAATGGGTGAGTGATTTGGGTGGGGGTAATACATACATTTCTACATCCATGATTTCAGGAAAGTTAGAAGGGGCTATCTGGAGAGAGTCCGTGTTTGGTGCCGGAAAGGGCCCACCAAACACAGGTGGTGGGCCGAAGGCCCACCACCAATGCCTCCGCAGGAGTAGCCAAAAAGTCGCCCCGAGGGCGGCTTTGCGGCTATATTTTATATATATATTATTATATATTAGTATATATAATATAGTATTTTTATAATATCTATATGTATAAATTATATATATATATATATAGAATATATATATATTATATATAAATATATATTATATATATATGTTATATAAATATATATTATTATATTTTATATTAATATTATATATATATATATAATATATTAAAGAGAGAGAGAGAGAGAGGAGAAGAGAGAGAGAGAGAGAGATGAGGAGAGAGAGAGGAGGAGAGAGATTTTTGAAAGAGAGAGAGAGGAGAGAGAGAGAGAGAGAAGATGAGAGTAGAGAGAAAATTTTGGAGAGAGAGAGAGAGGAGATGAGAGAGAGAGATGAGGGAGAGAGAATGAGGAGAGAGGAGAAAATTGGAGAGAGAGAGAGAGAGAGAGAGAGAAAATATTTAAAAATCTATGGGATTTAAATGAAGTTTAAAGGCTCCAATTTAAAAAAAAAAATTAGAATTAATTGAATCGAATTTTTTGGTATGATGACTTGTATGAAAAACTTTGCCCCCCTTTGCCCCTATTTGTTGTTTATATCTTTGTTAACTAATAAGTTTTGGTGTTTTCTTTCAAAAAAGTGCCAGCGGTGATTCAATAATATTGTTTTGGTTTCCCTGCTTTTGGAAAATCCAACGCGTTGCGTGATTGGCTGTAAAGGAAACTAGATGGGACCCCTTAGAAAAGGTCATTCCTTCCCAAAAGACCCCTGAGGAGAGGAGAGATGGATTTAGCAATGCCGAATGAGAAAAAAAGCTTGAGGCGTTTGAAGGTTTAAAATATTTTGTGAGACCATTTCAATTTGTGAAGGGTGTTAGTTAATTTAACAAAGGGTGGCAAGCGCCCCAAAGAACCCCCATCAATATTTTTTGGGAGACCGAAAAAGTTTGAAGTAAGTCACTCACCCCCACGCCCAACATCATTCTAATAAAAATTCAAGGGGTAAGAAGGTACAGGCAGCTGATGGGGCTGCAGACAAGATTCAAGATTTCGACACTTCTGGCCGATCAGCCCTTTTTTCCTTTTTTAACACATAAAAGACCAAAAAAACCCCGAACCTATAAGAAGATGTTAATGGACAAACTGTCAACAGTTTTTTTCTTTTCCAAAAAAATCAGTCCCCTTTTAAAAAATTTTATTCTGATGAGTTTAGAAAGATGGCATTAGGTGCCAAAACGTTTTTTTTAATGCAGAAGAAAGCTTGTCTCAAAATGGTCCCCGATTAGTCCAAAACGACCAGGTAACACCCATGAGTACCAAAAAAGCCCCGGGAAATTATTCAGCACTTAATAAGCCAGTCTGCAAGATGACTGAGGCACACGAGCTTGTCATTTCACCTTCCTCTGTCGCAGCTGGTCTTATGTTTTTTAAAATCTGAGGTTCAGATTTTACCCATACTATGATTTTCGAATACAGCTTTCACAAATATCACCAGTGATACAAAATTATTCGTGGTCTGGTTAACATTCTACATCAAAAGAAAGGTAAAACGAGTTTTTAGTCGTTGCAGGCTCCAACCCCAAAAAATTATTTCGACCAGCTTAAGCCGCAGCAGATTTTGGGAGATTTAATGTTTGGAGGAAAGCTTTTGGGCGGACATTGAATTTTTTGGAGGGATTTTTGGATACGTCAAATTGCGCAGCAGGTGGTGAACATGAAATGCTGCTTCACATGCTTGGTGTTGAAATTTTCCTGCCCCTTTTGGTGGTCAACGCGTTATACTACGCGTTTTTTCCCTGCAAAAAACTAACTGCCCATCAGCTGAAGGAACCCTTTTGAAGTGCCCCGGTGTAGTTGGGAGGCGGGTTTTTTTCGTGATTTTTTGATAGTGACAATTGCAATAAACCCGAGTGTTTTCAAAACTTGGAGGGACCCCGCAAGTTGTCAAGTGCACGATTTAAAGCAATCTTGTTCTTTGTGTACGACTACGTTACATTTCAAAAAATTTCGAACAACTGGATTTCCGTGATGGGCCCGGGCACTTCATTTGTCGTAGATGGCAATGAGTACAAAGCTTACTGGAGTGATATTCGGAGGCCTTATGAAATCGACCAAGCTACTCCTGTTCGCTTAACCAAGCTGACACACACCGCTGTTTTTCCCAGGCCCCTTCAAACTCTAGAGCATACCATTGGTATGTCAGGTGTTCAATGACAAGACTGTCGCTGCCTTAAATATTTTTCAAGGATTCACTGGGCATCAGCGAAGGCACCATCATTCTCACCCAGACAATGAGTGAGTGGTTCAAGATGATGAATGTGAAAGACCGTTCTCAGCTATCCATCTGCGTGACGAATCCAGACAGCCTTGGACAACAGACTCTACAAGTTTCACTAGGCTGGAGGAGGCCTGCCAAATTATATCTACCTGCGCATGGCAAGAGCGGTGGTCGTAGGCTGAAGCTAACTCAGCAAACTGCTGAAGCCTTTCACTGTGTCCACACGTAATATTGTGGATGCTGCCAAATTGCTTTGGCAGAAAAAGACTTTGACTACGTTCTTCCTGCTATATTCGCAGATGAAGCCTTGGAAATGTGTTTCGCCAAGCCAGGCAAAGAAGCGGTGGAAACTTCTACATTGACACAATTGACATTATGGCTGCAGCTAAAATTGCAAATTTGCAGCACTCATTAAGCATGACATTATGCCAAAATCTAGTTCTCGTGTGATTGATTGTGACAATAATTGTACTACTTCCATAAATCCAGATGAGCGAAGTAAAAATCATTGATGAGATCACTCCTGAAGACACTCAGGAACTCTGAGGTCTGATGAACCCTTAAGTATAAAGTTGTTTATTTAGCCGGGGACACCTTGTTCATAATATGGTGATAACACTGTATGGAGGATATCATTGATGATGATGGTAACGAGGTGTCATCTGAGTTCCTAGATAATTCTAATAGAGGTGGAATGAGTGTGGCGACTATGTCAACCGTTTTTGTTGTACATTATACCTAAAATTTGCATGACAAGACTAAAATGGGTTTGCCGCCTTCATTTTGCTGAGGCTGTTATCCTTTGTAGATGCACCTGT
>JACEEZ010002673.1:22500-36974 GCA_016584305.1 Chionoecetes opilio
CTTCCACTCACAAACGTGGCGCTAAATGGATATGGCTCTTCCCGCGCCCACGACTTCACCAATACAGGCAATAATTGGCAGCGAGCGAAGCGAGTGCTTCTTACCATAAGGCCCGTGGAACAAGGTTTAGACAAAAAGTGTATAATTATCCTCAATATGTTCGGATTGAGCTTCGAAAACTGACATGCAAGTAGTGCTGTCGAAATAATGGGGGGTCTGTGCAAAACCTTTTTGCGGTAGAACAAGCCCTTAATGAGTAATTCGCGTAAAATACTCCTAAAAATATATGTTAAGATTGAGTGAAATATGACAGCAAGTAGTGCTGTCAAAATCAATGGGGTCTGCTGCAACAAAATTTTTGCGTAGAACAAGCCTGTAATGAGTAATTAGGTAATGAGTAATTGGCTGGAATGTGGCACGCTGCCACGTTTCCAGCCGCAAGAACTTAAAGCCAAAAACAAGGAGCCTAGGCTGGACGGCCAATACTTGATATTAGTACTATGTGTTGGTAAGGACCTGGTAAGCGATGACTTCCCGCCCACGACGTGGCTTTCCTGACGTGTAGCGCTGTCTCTCTACGCCACGAGGTAACTACGTGCATCGCTGTATCTCCCGCACACAACGTGCTTCCAGCGTGCATCGCTGTCTCTCCCGCCCACAAACGTGCTTCCAGGCGAGACCACGAGAGACAAGGCCGTGGTAGATCGCCCGTGACGTCACACCATAAGGATACACCCGCTCGCTCCCGTACAAGTTACTACCTAAATAAGTTTATCAGCATAAAAGATTTTACTGTTATCTTCGGAATGTTTGTTCTATAATTATATCAAATAAAAAAAACGTAAAACACACAAGAAAAGGCCATTATGAGACTCAAAGAAATAACATTAAACTTAAACTCTTCGCCATTTAATTTTTTTGCTCGCAAACATTTACCTGGAAAAATATCATAGAAAGGGATTTTAATTACTTTCCTTTGGGTATTTTCGTTTAGGGATAAATAAATTTAGCGCATGCATAAATTAGCGTTAACTAAAATAAAAAAAAATCATGAAATGGGTAATTTCCCTCCCAATATATTTTTACAGTATAAAATATTACGCATCTTGGAAATGTTTTTTCTATAAAATTATCAAATAAAAAACCGTAAAAACACATTAAAAAAATCCATTATGAGACTTTTAAGAAAATATGCATGAAATTAAACTTTTCGCCCTTTAAATTTTGGAAAAAACTTTTACATGGAGAATATCAATAGAAGCGGAATTTAATTTGCTTTTCATTATATTTTTCCTTTTCTGAAAAAAGTTAGAACATGATAAATTAGCGTTAATAAATAAATACATCAGAAAACGGGTAATTTCCCCGATTTTATGTTTTATTTATTTTGTTTAACGCTAATTTTTGCATGGGTTTTAATTAATTTTCAGAAAAGGGGAAAAATACAATGGGGAAACTAATTAAATTCCGCTTTTATGATATTACCATGTAAAAAGTTTTTTTACAAAATTAAATGGGAAAAGTTTAATTCAGGGATATTTTTTGAAAGTCTCATAAGGCATTTTTTTGTGTTTTACGTTTTTTTTTTTTTTTGATAAATTATAGAAAAACATTTCCCAAAAAAACAGTAATATTTTTATGTAAAAATATTAGGTAGGGGGAAAATTTTAAAGATTTCATGATTTTTTATATCTAGTTAACGCTAATTTATGCATGCCGCTAATTCATTTATCACTAAACGAAATATATCAATGGAAAGCTAATTAAACTCCGCTTCTATTGATATTCTCCATGTAAAATGTTTGCGAGCAAAATATTAAATGGCGAAGAGTTTAAGTTAATGCATATTTCTTGAAAGTCTCATAATGGCCTTTTCTTTGTGTGTTTTACGGTTTTTTATTTGATAATATTATAGAACAAACATTTCCGAAGATAACAGTATATCTTTTATGCTGATAAACATTATATTAGGTAGGTAAACCTGTACGGGGAGCGGAGCGGGTGGTATCCTTATGGTGTGACGTCACGGGCGATCTACCAGGCCTTATCATCTCTGTGGCCACGCTTCCAGTCGTGCATCGCTGTCTCTCCAGCCCACAAAGTGGCTTCCAGTCGTGCAGAGCTGCCTCTCCCGCCCACAACGTGGCTTCCTGACGTGCATCGCTGCCTCGCCGCCCATCTTCGGTCTGGCTCCTACTGCTGCGCCTTCGTCAATCTGTTCCTGCCTCAACGCTCGACGCCCACGTCATCGCTCCCGCAAGACAACTCAAGTACTTCGTTAGCGTGTGATTATGTGTGTTTCATAAGCGTTCATTTTGGCCTCTGGGACATTTGCTAAGTGCCTTCTTAGTGTTCAGTGTTCTTAGTGCGTTCACTTTGCCTCCTTTGACATTTGTGTGAGTGCTTTGTGCGTATTTTGTTTATCCCCCGCCAGTGTCGAAATGGCGATTTCTGTGACCGCCCGCCCGCCGCTTGCCCGGCTTCCCTCATCTCCCAGCCCCCCCTTTCTCCCTGCATTGGCCCACGTGGTCGGCACCTTCACCCCCCCCATCCCCTCACCCTCACCATGCTGCACCCTGGACCCTGTCTACCTGGGTCACGTGAGATCGGAACGTCTCCTCACCCACCTCCCGTGCTGTCGGCCGCCCGTAGCCGTCCATAGCTGTCCATGATGTTGGCCGCCCCTAGATGATGATGGACGCCGCACCTGATATATATATTGTTGCATGACGTGTCATTATCAACATTTTGACCTATTTCTGGTTTATGCATTTATTTTCCTGCCTTTTCTGCTTATATTGGCATGGTTGGTTGGTTTTCTCCTTCGCTACTATTGTAGTTTGGCATCTACTCTTGATTTTCTGTTGCATGCATTTCACTCTGTGCTCGCACTGTGATTTTCTTACCATGCTTTACTTTGTGGCTTGGTTTTGATTTGGTTTATGTTGCACGCATTTTATTTATATTCTTTTACTAGCTTCTTGCTATTTTCACTTCTTATTGTGATTATTAGTTATCTGCATTCACCTCCATTTCTTATCGTGTGGTATGGTATTGGTTTTGCTCGTTTGTAGTTTCTTTACACGCACGTATCTTATTTGTGCTACAGTATTACTGGCTCATTTTCGTAGTATGTCATATATCTTTGTGATTAACATCTTTTCTTCCACGTACTATTGTGGCATAATCTGACTTTTGGTCATTTAGCCTCTATGCTGCATGCATTTTATTTATATATTGCATTTAGTTTCATTTGACTGTTCTTTTTATATGTATTTTTTTAAGGTCACTACTTTTGTCATTAGCCCTGCGTGCAGTGGCGTCACCGTGGGGGGGCTAAGGGGGACTGAGCCCCCCCAAGTCAAGGACTCAGCCCCCCCAAAATTGCTGCTAGTAGCCTGCTACCCAAAAACAATAAAAAGGAATATTTATCCAATTTTCCATGCCAGAGCAAAACCTTATTTTTTACACTTTTATAGAAAAATTGGTTTGACGTTTCATTTAAATGTTGAAATATGTTTGCTAACAAACCTTGAAATTACTAAGTATATTCTACGGGACGGGAGGCATGTTAACACAGTGGTAGGCAGGTAAAGGCAGTGGGAGCCAGGGTAAGGCAGTGGGAGGCAGGGTAACACAGGACGGGAGGCAGGTTAACACAGTGGTAGGCAGGTAAAGGCAGTGGGTGGCAGGGTAACACAGGACGGGAGGCAGGTTAACACAGGACGGGAGGCAGGTTAAGGCAGTGGGAGCCAGGGTAAGGCAGTGGGTGGCAGGGTAACACAGGACGGGAGGCAGGTTAACACAGGACGGGAGGCAGGTTAAGGCAGTGGGAGCCAGGGTAAGGCAGTGGGTGGCAGGGTAACACAGGACGGGAGGCAGGTTAACACAGGATGGGAGGCAGGTAAAGGCAGTGGGTGGCAGGGTAACACAGGACGGGAGGCAGGTTAACACAGGACGGGAGGCAGGTTAAGGCAGTGGGAGCCAGGGTAAGGCAGTGGGTGGCAGGGTAACACAGGACGGGAGGCAGGGTTAACACAGGACGGGAGGCAGGTTAAGGCAGTGGGAGCCAGGGTAACACAGGACGGGAGGCAGGGTAACACAGGATGGGAGGCAGGGTAAGGCAGTGGGTGGCAGGGTAACACAGGAACGGGAGGCAGGTTAACACAGGACGGAGGCAGGTTAAGGCAGTGGGAGCCAGGGTAACACAGGACGGGAGGCAGGGTAACACAGGATGGGAGGCAGGGTAAGGCAGTGGGAGCCAGGGTAAGGCAGTGGGTGGCAGGGTAACACAGGACGGGAGGCAGGGTAACACAGGACGGGAGGCAGGTTAAGGCAGTGGGAGCCAGGGTAAGGCAGTGGGTGGCAGGGTAACACAGGACGGGAGGCAGGTTAACACAGGATGGGAGGCAGGTAAAGGCAGTGGGAGCCAGGGTAAACACAGGACGGGAGGCAGGGTAACACAGGATGGGAGGCAGGGTAAGGCAGTGGGTGGCAGGGTAACACAGGACAGGAGGCAGGGTAACACAGTGGTATGCAGGTTAAGGCAGTGGGAGCCAGGGTAAGGCAGTGGGTGGCAGGGTAACACAGGACGGGAGGCAGGGTAACACAGGACGGGAGGCAGGTTAACACAGGATGGGAGGCAGGTAAAGGCAGTGGGAGCCAGGGTAAGGCAGTGGGTGGCAGGGTAACACAGGACGGGAGGCAGGTTAAGGCAGTGGGTGGCAGGGTAACACAGGACGGGAGGCAGGCTAACACAGGACGGGAGGCAGGTTAAGGCAGTGGGAGCCAGGGTAAGGCAGTGGGTGGCAGGGTAACACAGGACGGGAGGCAGGTTAACACAGGATGGGAGGCAGGTTAAGGCAGTGGGAGCCAGGGTAAGGCAGTGGGTGGCAGAGTAACACAGGACGGGAGCAGGGTAACACAGGACGGGAGGCAGGTTAAGGCAGTGGGAGCCAGGGTAAGGCAGTGGGAGGCAGGGTAACACAGGACGGGAGGCAGGTTAACACAGGATGGGAGGCAGGTTAAGGCAGTGGGAGCCAGGGTAAGGCAGTGGGTGGCAGGGTAACACAGGACGGGAGGCAGGTTAACACAGGATGGGAGGCAGGTAAAGGCAGTGGGAGCCAGGGTAAGGCAGTGGGTGGCAGGGTAACACAGGACGGGAGGCAGGTTAAGGCAGTGGGTGGCAGGGTAACACAGGACGGGAGGCAGGTTAAACACAGGACGGGAGGCAGGTTAAGGCAGTGGGAGCCAGGGTAAGGCAGTGGGTGGCAGGGTAACACAGGACGGGAGGCAGGTTAACACAGGACGGGAGGCAGGTTAACACAGGATGGGAGGCAGGTTAAGGCAGTGGGAGCCAGGGTAAGGCAGTGGGTGGCAGGGTAACACAGGACGGGAGGCAGGTTAACACAGTGGTATGCAGGTTAAGGCAGTGGGTGCCAGGGTAAGGCAGTGGGAGGCAGGGTAACACAGGACGGGAGGCAGGTTAACACAGTGGTATGCAGGGTAAGGCAGTGGGTGCCAGGGTAAGGCAGTGGGAGGCAGGTTAAATCGGCATTTAGTTACTTTATCATGATCATGTACTTTATTCTGTTTAACTACAGTATCCCATGTACCTGTTTTTGTGCAATAAGGGAAATACCTTGAATATATTGTAAGTTTATATTTATATATTTTTTTCATTATCAAGATAAAACCTTACTGAGAAACAAACCAAAAACATACATTGTGCAATTCCTTTGTGTTTGTTAGTGGAGAGAGAAAAATGGCAAATTTTATTATTTTGTATAAACAGAATAAAAAATTTCTTCAAATTATCAAATTTAGTTAATATGGCATGATGCATGGTATAACTCTATTAATTTATGTGTCATGTCATTAAAGCTTAATTCCACTTTCTTCTCTTTTTTGGGCCTCAAAATTACCCTGGAACTGATTAATTTTCAAAATTACCCCCCGACCCCCCAGCTGGATAGGCTCGCTGCGCTCGCCCATCACCACCCCGGGGCTAAAGCCCCCCCAAATTTTTTTTCATGGTGACGCCACTGCCTGCGTGGCCATATTATTTGTGTGCACATTATTGTAATATGTCTTATGCTGTTATATTTTTCCCGTTGTGCTTTTGCTGCCTCGAGAGCCTCTTTGCCTCGCGATGGGGAACTATGCAGCCTCGTCAACAGGGTTGTGCTTTTGTCGAGAGGGATTTGCTACCACGGCAGTGTTTTTTCATCTGTCGATTTTTTTTAGGTTTAAATTTATAGTTTTTAGGGCCTCACCTGTAAAAGCCATGGTAGATTAAGTTTTAAATATGTTTATACATTTCGTAGTCGCGATTACTTTGTATCTATCTATGCTACATTTTTTCCTGCATTTTTGTTTATTTTCTAGTACTAAGTATCATTCATGAATGTCTATTATCATGATTGTTAGTCACTATCATTATTTTCATAATTATTATGACCTGTCTCGCTGTGAGGGTGAGGTTGTGGCCGAGCGATATATGGGTGTTATATTGTATCTCCCGCGTTTAAGTTTCCCGCCAAAAAATGTACCCCTCCGTGTTCCCGTGCAGCCGAAGGCCAGCACATATCTTATGTTGAGTAGTAGCTCTCCCGTCGTCACTGGGATAGGTCGTGCTTTCGCCGAACCTTGTTACTTTTCCCGGATTATATATTTAACGACAGTGTTACGCTAGTGTTTACTTGCCGACATGAACAATTTAAGAAGTTGAATTAAGTTGACTTACTATTTTTTCTTAGGTATTAGTTCAGGTTATTTTACTTTTGTTACGTTAATTATTATGTCGTGTTTTAAATACTTACCAATATAATATTTCGAATGACGATAACATGCTATATGGCCTTACATATTCCTATAATATTTATGCTTCGTCTCGCTTCATAACTTGCCAATATGAAATGTTTTATGGGACAATGACAGTTAGGTTATTTATTTTCTTAGGGATAACACCTTATACAAAAATACGTTTAGTATATATATATATATATATATATATATATAATATATATATATATATATATATATATATATATAATATATATAATATTATATATATATATATATATATATATATATATATATATATATATATATATATATATATATATATATATATCATATATATATATATATATATATATATATATATTGCATATGTGGGACAGACAGTTAGGGTTGTCCATAAAATAAAATTTCTTTGAAACCTTGCCTAGTGAAGTTTTTCCCATTATTCTATCCATATTATGTCTAAAAATATTTTTTTTATAGNGGAAGGAAAAGGAAGGAAGGAAATGAAGTAAGGAGGAAAAAGAAAGAAGGAATGGATGGAAGAAGGGAGGAAGGAAAGGGAAGGAGGAAGGAAGGGATGAAGGAGGAGGGAAGAAGGAAAAAGGAAAGGGAAAGGGAAGGAGGAAGGAAGGATAAGGAAGGAAGGAGGGAAAGGAAGGAAAGAAGGAAGGAAGGATGGAGGAAGGAAGGAAGGATGGAGGAAGGAAGGAAGGAAGGAGTGGAGAAAGGAAGGAAGGAGGAAGAAGGAAGGAGAAGGGAAAAGGAAGGAAGGAGGAAAAAGGTGGAAGGAAGGAAGAGGAAGGAAGGAAGGAAGGAGGAAGGGAAATGGAAGGAAGGGAAGGAAGGAAGGAGGAAGGGAATGGAAGGAAGGAAGGATGGAAGGAAGGATGAAGGGAAAAGGAAGGAAGGAGGAGGGAAGGGAAGGAAGGAAGGAAGGATGGAAGGAAAGGAGAAGAAGGGAGGAAGGAAGGAAGGAGGAGGAAAAAAGGAGAAGGAAGAAGGAAGGATGGAAGGAAGAAGGAAGAAGGGAAATGGGAGGATATGGAAGGAAGGAAGGAAGGAGAGGAAGGAAGGAAGGATGGAAGGAAGGATAGGATGGAAGGAAAGGAAGGAGGAAATAAAGGGAAAGGGAAAATAAGGAAAAGAAAATAAAGAAGGAAATATAAACAGGGGTAAAAAAGAAAAAAATGGAAAAGAAATTTAAATAAAAAGATAAAAAAAAAAAATAAGATAAAAAAGGGGGAAGAAGAAAAAGGGTTTTTTGGAAAAGGAGGAAAAAAAGGGGTTGGGGGAAGGAAAAAGGTTGAAAAGGTTAGGGAAGGACTACTAGTTAGAAAGAAAGGAAGGAAAAAAATATAAAGGAAGGAAGAAAAGAAAAGGGAGGAAAAAAGGACGAAATAAAGGGAAGGTTAAAAAAAAAACCATTTCGTACAAAGACGAGTGCCAGATTCATCCAAAACACATGAGAACTATGCAGGAAAACGCCACTCTGGTGATTTTTTTGTAATGTGTTCTTTTAAAAACCCCCTTACTTTTTGAAAAATGAAAAACAAAAAAGGGACAAAAAGGACTCTCCGATAAACCCCTTCTTTGCTTTCCTGAAATCATGGATGTAAAATGAAGTATTAAAAGCCACCACAAAGTCTGTACAGGGGGGAAAAAAATTTTTAACCCGGGCCCAATACCCGGGGGGCCCCAAAAACAAAAATCGTCGCCGGGTTGGCAAGATTTTCCCCGGTACAAAGCCCGGGCTTCTATTTCAACGAACAAATTTCCCAAAAAGGACCCCACAAAAAATTCATTTTAAGTCTGATAAATATTTTTGGAGGGGTATTTACTCAAAAGCAAAGACAAAAAATTTGGGATCATTTTTTTAATATTTTTTGGGTTTTCTGTAAGGGATCCACGCTGGGCGGGGAGCATGCCAACAGCATATTTTATCCTTCCAAATTGAGCCCCTTTCTACGGACTGGCAATGCCCGCTTACCATCTCATTTCAGGAAAGGGGTAGGATATCACTAAACACAAGGAAAGGGAAAGATAAATAATGGGTTTATTGGGGGACGGGGCCATACGACAAGCTCAGGGCCCCGTAAAAACAAAAAGAGAATTTCACACACACACACACACCCACAGATATTTCACACAACACACAAACAAAACACAATTGGGAGTGGGTTTTTTGTTTAACCCTTAAAAAATTTTTAAAAAACATTTTTTTGTGAACTTTCCCTCACAAAACCCCTTTCTTTTGGGGATAAAAAAATGTTTTTTAAAAGGAAGGGGTGTATAGGAGAAAGAAAATTAAAAATAACCTAACCCCACCTTTAGACTCACTAATCTAACCTAACCTAACCTATTCCCACGCTTTAACCTCCTAACTAAAGCCAAATCTGCATTAAGAGTGTCCGCGGCAAGGGAAGAACAGAGGTGATGCAGGCCACAAGAGGAAGAAGAGTGTGGCGGACGTAAACACTTGTCTCTCGCCTCCCTATAAACAACATGTCATTATCTCCAAAAGTAATGATTTGCGACGGAAGCTCAGAGAGAATGTTTCCTAGAATCCAATAAGCTAAACAGAAACCTCACTCCCAATGGGCCCCAGACATAACTACGTCACGGTTTGTTTACATCGGTGCATTGTGGGGATAAGGCGGGGTCGCCGCGGGTGGACCTACGAAGGGAAAACTACGGCGATGGAAGAATTTATAATTATTTTGCGCGAAATTGATATTCCAGGTGCTATATTACTGTGCTCTGTTCTCGCTGACAACACTATAGAGAAGGCCTGAGGTAATGGCTGATGTGCAGAGGCTTCTAAACCAAGAAAACAAGAGTCATAACAGAGCCTCGTCAAAAGGTAAGCAACTGGTAGGCACGTAATGTGTCCCTACCACTTGCTTACTTCTTAATGAGACTCTGCTGTGACTTTTCCTGGTTTAGAAGCCTTTGCACATCAATCATCACCTCAGGTCTTCTCTATGTTGTCAGCGAGCACGGAAATATAGCACCTGGAATATCAATTTCGACCGCAACAACTCGAAAAATTTTCATCGTCGTAGGCTTCTCTTTGTAGGTTGTACATATTCATGGTTATGATTGAATTAAAATACCTTATTAATTGAGTTCCTTTTGTTGTCTTTCCTCATAATAAGTAGTGGTACATCATGGTTTAAGTGTTACTTGACGAGCCAATGCATACTCTTGAGTCTATACCACGGTTACCGGTCATTTCGCCCACACGTCAATTCGCCCACAAGACATTTCGCCCTCATGTAAGAGTCAATTCGCCCACATGTAAGAGTCAATTCGCCCACACGATCCATGTCACGGAGTCATGGAGTCACATATCTTCCTCTAGCAGAAATGGAATGAACCACCTTGGGCGAAATGACGGTAAATTTCTAGTGTTTGACCATACTCGCCCACTTCCCCCAAACAAGTTTGGGGACCTGTGGGAATGCCGGGTTTTCGGGTGGGGAACAAATTATGCGTCGGAAACACGTAATTATAGAGTTGTGTAGGGGGGTAAAATTCCCTAGATCTAGGGTAATTTCCTTATGTCTAGAGAAAATTGCTAATCAAAATAAACCTAACCTAATCAAAATTAAGCTACCCTAGCAGGGGGCTTGACCCACCGATAACCTAACCTAACCTAACCAAATCTAACCTAACAAAATCTAACCTAACCTAACCTATCCTAACCTAACAAAATCTAACCTAACCTAACCTAACCTAACAAAATCTAACCTAACCTCCTAGCGGGGGGGTTGGGAGTGTTCTCGACACACTAAACAAATATAACCTAACCTCCTAGCGGGGAGGTTGGGGGGGTTGGCAAGGATGGGTAATGTCATGGTTATGCAACTTGTTTATGGATTGAGTAATAAGATAAATCAAAGCAAAATCTAACCTAACCATTACCGTCAGCGAGTTTTCCCGATTTGTGTAGGGATAAAAATATCCCTTACACATCCTTACCTCAGGTACCATGAGGTAAGGATGGTAATTGTCACCGTGGTTATGCTACTTGTTTATGGATGGTGTAATAAGATAAATCAAAGCAAAGGTTGGTGATGTTGGTACAGGTATCCGGTCATTTCGCCCAAATGCCATTTCGCCACACCATGGAGTCAATTCGCCCACACTATGGAGTCTAGGAGCTAGGAGGTTAGGTTATATTTGTTTAGTGTGTCGAGAACCCCCCCACCCCCTCGCTAGGAGGTGTAGGTTAGATTTGTTAGGTTAGGTTAGGGTAAGTTAGATTTGGGTAGGTTAGGTTAGATTTTGTTAGGTTAGATTTGGTTAGGTTAGGTTATCGGTGGGTCAAGCCCCCTGCTAGGGTAGGTTAATTTTGGTTAGGTTAGGTTTATTTTGGTTAGGCAATTTTCCTAGACATAAGGAAATTACCTAGATCTAGGGAATTTTACCCCTCTACACAACCTTTAATTACGTGTTTCGACGCATAATTTGTTCCCCACCCGAAAACCCGGCACTTTCCACAGGTCCCCAAAACTTGTTTGGGGGAAGTGGGCGAGTATGCTCAAACACTAGAAATTTACCGTCATTTCGCCCAAGGTGGTTCATTCCATTTCTGCTAGAGGAAGATATGTGACTCCATGACTCTGTGACATGGATCGTGTGGGCGAATTGACTTTAGAGTGGGCGAATTGACTCTTACATGTTGGCGAATTGACTCTTACATGTGGGCGAAATGACCGGTAACCGTGGTATAGACTCAAGAGTATGCATTGGCTCGTCAAGTAACACTTAAACCATGATGTACCACTGCTTATTATGAGGAAAGACAACAAAAGGAACTCAATTAATAAGGTATTTTAATTCAATCATAACCATGAATATGTACAACCTACAAAGAGAAGCCTACGACGATGAAAAAATTTCGAGTTGTTGCGGTCGAAATTGATATTCCAGGTGCTATATTTCCGTGCTCGCTGACAACATAGAGAAGACCCGAGGTGATGGTTGATGTGCAGAGGCTTCTAAACCAGGAAAACAGTCACAGCAGAGTCTCATTAAGAAGTAAGCAAGTGGTAGGGACACATTACGTACCTACCAGTTGCTTACCTTTTGACGAGGCTCTGTTATGACTCTGTTTTCTGGTTTAGAAGCCTCTGCACATCAGCCATTACCTCAGGTCTTCTCTATAGGTTGTCAAGCGAGAACAGAGCACAGTAATATAGCACTTGGAATATCAATTTCGCGCAAAATAACTCTAAATTCTTCCATCGCCGTAGTTTTCCCTTCGTAGGTCCACCCGCGGTGACCCCGCCTTATCCCCACAATGCACCGATGTAAACAAACCGTGACGTAGTTATGGGTAGGGTCCATTGTGTGTGTGTGTGTGTGTGTGTGTGTGTGTGTGTGTGTGTGTGTGTCTGTGTTATTTGGGGGAAGGGGGAGAGTATGGGCAAACGCTACCGTAAAAATTGACCGAAACAACTTGTGTACGAACTAACTCAGTAACTGCACCCCTTCTGGTCCTAGTGTAAAATAATACCAATAAAAAGAAATGGATAATTTATAGTTTCACCCAACAAACGATTTTCTGATGTGATTTTGTTTTTGTTTTTGTATAGGTAAAGGTTAGGTTAGGTTAGGTTAGGTTAGGTTAGGTTAGGTTAGGTATGGGTTAGGTTAGGTATGGGTTAGGTTAGGTTAGGGATGGGTTAGGTTAGGGATGGGTTAGGTTAGGTTAGGTTAGTTAGGTATAGGTTAGGTTAGGTTAGGGATGGGTTAGGTTAGGGATGGGTTAGGTTAGGTTAGGTTAGGTATAGGTTAGGTTAGGTTAGGGATGGGTTAGGTTAGGGATGGGTTAGGTAGGTTAGGTTAGGGATGGGTTAGGTTAGGTTAGGGATGGGTTAGGTTAGGGATGGGTTAGGTTAGGTTAGGGATGGGTTAGGTTTATTTTTTTTTTTTTTTTGTCATTTTTGCAAAAAAAAAAAAAAAAAAAAAAATTGCGACAGAAACGGATGGCAGATTCATTCAAAACACATAAAAACACACCAGATAAACATAAGGCGCAACAGAAAATCGTTGGTTGGGTGACTATAAATTGACCAAAAAAATACCACAAAGAAAAAAAGTCACAAAGTCATTTCGGACAATTTCCTTCCACCCCATCACCAAAATCCCATAAAACCTCTAAATCCCACACAAAAACAAATAATTCCCACAGAAACCCACCAAAACACCCTGAAATATTGAGCTACAAACACGTCTTTACATAACCCTTAATAGACCCTTAATTAAAGGTGACACAAGGTTAACTACGCGCTATAAAGGTGTGGGAGTGTATGATAGTACTCACTCGTTAGGTATTGTGGTGTCTTCGATGATAACTACGTCGTCATCGTCCGAATTGTAACTATTGTCCACGTCCATTTGTTGTGGGTTGGCCATCTTGGTGGCTGTGGGAAGGCGCGAGCACGAGCACGAGTTGCGACTTTTTCTCCCTGTCTGTCTGTCTGTCTCTCTCTGTATGTCTGTCTGTCTCTCTCTCTCTCTGTCTGTCTGTCTGTCTGTGTCTGTCTATTTCTCTTTTTTTTTCTGTCTGTCTGTCTCTCGAACTCACTGTCTGTCGGTCTGTCTGTTTCTGTCTCTCTCTCTCTGTCTGTCTGTCTGTCTCTGTCTGTCTGTCTTCTCTCTGTCTGTCTGTCTCTCTCTCTCTCTGTCTGTCTGTCTGTCTGTCTCTATTTTCTCTTTCTTTTGTGTCGTTCTCTCTCTCACTCTGTGTCTGTCTGTCTGTCTGTCTGTCTCACTGTCTGTCTGTCTGTCTCTCTCACTCTGTCTGTCTGTCTGTCTGTCTAATACTTGAATACTTGTAGGGGATTGGATTATATTAGGTAAAAGGTAAATGGGGCATACGCGTGGCCTCGGTGCTCATCTACGTGGCATTAGCCCTTAAAATTAAGGTAATTAGAGAGAACTGCAACATGCCAGTGGTCGCGGCAGTTTAACTACACATTGGTGAAAAAGTTGGTCAACTTGAAAGAAAATATGGGCTATTCCACTGCACTTAAAACACACAAGTATAATATAGAACGATGTTTCTTCTATATGTATATTGATAGAAGCTGATTCTGAAAACATGGTATATAACCAAATAAACCAAGGAGGTTATAGTTGAGGAGGCGAGGTAATGCTACTCTATGATATTATATAGTCAACTAACGATGTTAGAAGTTATCTTTACAAGGCAGTCATATTTTCCTGTTATATTGTGTACTCAATCAGATAGAAAGCCTGGAGGCAATGAGTCGACGCGTGAAGTGGCAATGTTTGATTCAATCTCCCGCCACAATCTCCCGCCCACCATCCCCGCGCGGCGTATGCCTCACAATTATAACCTACATGTCGCAGCAGCAAGCCGATTTCGGCATTCCTTATTCTTCGTTTTCCAAGGCATTGCTATTGTATTTTGACAAGCCGTTGCCCAGACGCAGCAGTATGTCTTAGAAAACAGTGTGAACACTCGCCCAAATCTTACATGCACAATATACATGTAAAAAAATATATTAAGCTTTGCTACACGAGGCGAGTAATTGCATTAAATTGCATTGATAGAAAAGTTCCATCGTAAGATGTCATCCATATAATAGTAGAACAACAGAAAACTATATTTTTGGTTTTTAGAGCAGTGCATC
>JACEEZ010002673.1:37516-62587 GCA_016584305.1 Chionoecetes opilio
GGGACAGTGTACCATTGTTATTCTTCTTGGGCACCTCATGGCATTTTTGGGGCTTTGTGATGCATGTATTGTAATATATAATATGAACAATTATAATGTCAAGTGTGCAAATTGGTTAAAATGAGAGAGAGAGAGGGAGAGCAGACGCCGCGTGTAGTCATTCGTTCTGTCCCGGACGTGTATTTGTCGACTCCTAGTCGACCCGTTATGGCATTCTTTAATTTCTATCAAAGCATTGGCTTTAAGTCGTTACGAGAAATCTGTAATGTATTACATTTGAAACTGGTTTGTATTTTCCACCAAAATAATAGTGAAAACTAGCTATACATAAATTATACAGTAATGCTTTATTGTAAAGGCGGCGTCACACTAGCACTTTTCCGTCTAGTTTTTTCAGCAACTTTCTACAAACTAACAATTTTCTGACTGCAAAGTCTGCAAAGCCGTCACACACACAGAATCGTTCGCCTGCATCACCAGTCAGCTAACTAATAGGGGTTTTGCTTTGTAGACTACTGTCTAGGATTGGGATTAGTGACAGAATAGTCAGCATAATAAATAGTATGTTTTGAGGACACACGGGCAGTGTACAGGCTTGGGGACATAGAGACAGAGTGGGTAGGTAGTCGAAGAGGGGTTAGGCAGGGCTGCGTGTTATCACCGTTTACTTTTTGGCTTTATACAGAGGAATTAGCAAATTAGGTTGAGAAATTCGGGCTATGGGATAAAGGGTTGGGGAGAAAAGTTGAGCATTTTACTATATGCTGACGTGAGTAGTTGTAAGTAGCTAACCTGTAGTTGTCATGAGTGAGGACAGTGGAGAACTTCAGGAGATGTTACATATAGTCGCACAGTATGGGAGGATTTTGGTATGAAATTTAACAGTGAGAAAAGTCAGGTCCTGGTTATAAATGGAGAGGCAGCAGATGAGGGTAGGAGTTGGGAAATGGGAGACCTGAGGATAGGGCGCACCGAGTCATATAAAATACCTAGGTATCACGGTAGATGGGAAGGGAGCAGATGGGACGAAACAGGATAAAATAGGAAAAGCAAATCAGTGGGTGGGAAGGCTTGGTAGTGTAGCAAGATGTAGGGCAAAACAGGTATGAGGTAGTAAGAGGGTTGTGGAAAGGCATGGCAGTACCGAGCCTCATGTATGGGGCAGTGTATGAGGTGGACGGTAGGAGAGCTAGACAAGTTAGAGGTTAGTACAGAACAGGGTAGGTAGACTTGCACTAGAGGCAAACAGGTATGTAGCAGTGGAGGCGATCAGGGGAGAGGCAGGTGTGGAGTACCTTTGCGGAGAGAATAGGAAAGTCAGTGCTTAATTACAAAATCAGGCTTAGAAAAATGGATGAAAACAGGTGGGCTCGAAAAGTTTATGAGTGGATAGGGCAGAGTAGTAAATGGGATAGATCAAGCAGACGGTGGGAGAGGAAATGTGGGTTACAGGGTTTCACAGATAGGATACACCAGTCTAGTGAGGGGGAGTTAAAGCGAAAGGTGAAAGACCAAGTTCAGAGGCAGGGCAGGGAGATGTGGAGACAGAGGATGGAGGGTAAGAGTTCTCTGAATTGGTACAAGGGGAAGACCACACCAAAGTGTGAGGTCTTTTATGATGGTAGCTTGGGGAGTAGTTTAATATTTAAAGCAAGGACTAAATCTTTGGAGGTCAATAGTAGAACATATAGATGGGCAAACGAAGGAAGCAAGATATGTCAAATGTGTATGGGTAGACTAGATGAAACTGTAGATCACCTGGTATTAATGTGTCCAAGGTATGATGAGGAAAGAGAGCGGCTTATAGCAATAGTGGCACGGGAGGTAGGCAGGGATCAGTGGGATAGAGTGGCAGAGGGGAACATAGATGGGATAATGGAATTTCTTTTAGGTTTTAGGTTTGAGTAGGGTACAGGACACAAATAGAAGAATCATTGAAGGGGTTAAAGTATTTTTAGAAAAGGCTTGGGTAAAAAGAGCAGAGAGTTAGGGCCTAATCATACAAGCCCTGAGGGAGCCAGCCGGAAATAGGCTTTGAACCGGATGAAAAACCGCGGTTTAGCTCCCCACCTGGAAAGAAGAAGAAGAAGAGCTGTTCGACTGTAAACAAACATGGTTCTTTGTGGTTTGTGGTTTAACCACTTTGTGGTTAGATTATATTTCATTAAAACCTATAAGGTTAGGTTATGTTTCATTAAACCTATAAGGTTAGGTAGGTTTCATTAAAATCTGGTTAGGTTAGGTTTCATTAAAATATATAAGGTAAGGTTAGGTTTTATTTTTTTTTTTTTTTTTTTCTTTTTTCTTTTCTTGGCGCAAATAAAACTATCTCCATTACAACACGCACCTATTGTAGGCCAAGAAAAAAGGAAATACTTTGGAACTCATCCTTCCGGCTTTGACTGAAATGAACTACCGCACTGTATTGTATGCTTATTGTACTTCACATCTGTCAAGGTTCCAGCGTGCGCTCAGTCTTGGTTAACCCACACGGCCGCTATGAAATATGAGGTGCCTCAAAAAATTCTAAGTCCAGTTAGGTTTAGGTTGGGTTAGGTTAGGTATACTTTGTGGTTTTAAGGTTAGGTTAGTTAGGTTAGGTATACTTTGTGGTTAAGGTTAGGTATACTTTGTGGTTAAGGTTAGGTTTAGGTTAGTATACTTTGTAGTTAAGGTTAGGTTAGGTTAGGTATACTTTGTGGTTAAGGTTAGGTTAGGTATACTTGTGGTTAAGGTTAGGTTAGATTAGGTTAGGTATACTTTGTGGTTAAGGTTAGGTATACTTTGTGGTTAAGGTTAGGTTAGGTATACTTTGTGTTAAGGTTAGGTTAGGTTCGGTTAGGTATACTTTGTGGTTAAGGTTAGGTTAGGTATACTTTGTGGTTAAGGTTAGGTTAGGTTAGATTTTTACATATAGTGACTGTGATGATTTTTGGGGAGCCATAAATCACTTATATTTGCTTCCCCACCCAAAACCCCGTTTTCCCGCCAGTTCCCCAGGCTTGTTGGCTATAGGGGGAAGAAAAAAAGATAGGGGTGAAGGACTTCTTCCAAAGTTTTACCAGAAAAAAAATAGTCTTTGTCTCTGAAAACGACCCCCGAAACTCTCGTCCATTATTACCGACGGCTATAATTACGTGCCTTGAAAATGCTTAAGTTGTAGTAGAACAATTTTTTCATGACATCGTAAAAAAAAGTAAGCTGAAGGCTTGTGGAGCCCGCCAACTAATGCGGATTATGCACCCAAAAACATAGTTACCGAAATAGGAAATGTAGGTACTTATTACTTGTATTGCCGTTTCTTTAGCTGTGCTTTCCTGTGCCTTTGTTTGTTTTTTGTGCAAAGAATTTTCTAAATTCAGATAAGTGAGCTTAAGTTTTGGTTAGGTTAGGAGGCATTCATGATTCTTAACACCACTGTGTGTCAGGGTGTGTGTCTGGTGAGGTCAGAATGGGGTATAAAACCTTTTCCACACTCTAGGCATTCATGGTTCTTAACACCACTGTGTGTCAGGGTGTGTCTGGTGAGGTCACTCTTTTGTAGTAAATCTTTTCCCACACTAAACATTCATAATTTCTTAACACCACTGTGTGTCAGGGTGTGTGTGGTGAGGTGAACCATTGTAGCAAATCTTTTCCCACTCTAAACATTCATAATTCTTAACACCACTGTGTGTCAAGGTGTGTATGGTGAGGTGACGCATTGTAGCAAATCTTTTCCACACTCTAAACATTCATAATTCTTAACACCACTGTGTGTCAGGGTGTGGGGAGGTTGAGGTCACTCTTTCTAGTAAATCTTTTCCCACACTCTAGGCATTCATGATTCTTAACACCACTGTGTGTCAGGGTGTGTTTGGTGAGCTGACTCTTTCTAGCAAATCTTGTCCCCACACTCTAAACATTCATAATTCTTAACACCACTGTGTGTCAGGGTGTGTGTGGTGAGGTGACCCATTGTAGCAAATCTTTTCCACA
Organism: Chionoecetes opilio; assembly: GCA_016584305.1. NCBI lineage: Eukaryota > Metazoa > Arthropoda > Malacostraca > Decapoda > Majidae > Chionoecetes > Chionoecetes opilio. Next base: position 41,495 of record JACEEZ010002673.1, read on the forward strand.
CTCTAAACATTCATAATTCTTAACACCACTATGTGTCAGGGTGTGTATGGTGAGGTGACCCATTGTAGCAAATCTTTTCCCAACACTCTACACATTCATAATTCTTAACACCACTGTGTGTCAGGTGTGTGTGGTGAGGTGGCCCATTGTAGCAAATCTTTTCCCACACTCTAAACATTCATAATTCTTAACACCACTGTGTGTCAGGTGTGTGAGGTGAGGTGACCCATTGTAGCAAATCTTTTCCCACACTCTAAACATTCATAATTCTTTAACACCACTTGTGTGTCAGGGGGTGTGTGAGGTGAGGTCACTCTTTGTAGTAAATCTTTTCCCACACTATAAACTTCATATTCTTAACACCACTGTGTGTCAGGGGTGTGATGGTGAGGTCACTCTTTGTAGTAAATCTTTTCCCACACTCTAAACATTCATAATTCTTAACACCACTGTGTGTCAGGTGTGTTTGGTGAGCTGACTCTTTGTAGCAAATCTTTTCCCACACTCTAAACATTCATAATTCTTAACACCACTGTATGTCAGGGTGTGTCGGTGAGTTCAGAACGGGTATAAAACCTTTTCCCATACTCTAGGCATTCATGGTTCTTAACACCACTGTGTGTCAGGGTGTGTCTGGTGAGGTCACTCTTTGTAGTAAATCTTTTTCCCACACTCTAAACATTCATAATTCTCAACACCACTGTATGTCAGGGTGGTGTGGTGAGGTGACCCATTGTAGCAAATTTTTTCCCACACTCTAAACATTCATAATTCTTAACACCACTGTGTGTCAGGGTGTGTATGGTGAGGTCACTCTTTCTAGTAAATCTTTTCCCACACTCTAAACATTCATAATTCTAACACCACTGTGTGTCAGGGTGTGTGGTGAGGTCACTCTTTGTAGTAAATCTTTTCCCACACTCTTAAACATTCATAATTCTTAACACCACTGTGTGTCAGGGTGTGTTGTGGTGAGGTCACTCTTTGTAGTAAATCTTTTCCCACACTCTAAACATTCATAATTCTTAACACAGTGTGTCAGGGTGTGTGAGGTGAGGTCACTCTTTGTATTAAATCTTTTCCCACACTCTAGGCATTCATGATTCTTAACACCACTGTGTGTCAGGGTGTGTTTGGCGAGCTGACTCTTTCTAGCAAATATTGTCCCACACTCTATACATTCATATTCTTAACACCACTGTGTCAGGGTGTGTTCGGTGAGTTGACTCTTTGTAGTAAATCTTTTCAATCAGTCATGCGCAGTGGCGTCACCGCGGGGGGGCTAAGGGGGACTTACCCCCCCAAGTCAAGGACTCAGCCCCCCAAAATTGCTGCTAGTAGCCTGCTATCCAAAAACATTAAAAAGGAATATTTATCCAATTTTCCATGCCAGAGCAGAACCTTAAGGTGTTTTCTGCGGGATCCTGATTGCAACCGAAAATTTTTCGGTTGCTCAAATTTCGATCCCTGTTCAACCATCCAGGGAAGATGATTGGCCCGACCCGCAAACATTTGTTGTTGTTGTTGTGACCGTTTGCAACCAAAAATCCCCCGCAGAAAACGCCTTTATTTTTCACACTTTTATAGAAAAATTGGTTTGATGTTTCATTTAAATGTTGAAATATGTTTGCTAACAAACCTTGAAATTCTCTGAAGTCTGAAAAGTTTCGTAACTTAGTAAAAAGGTTCCAAGAAATGCCAAATATATATCAGGTTTCAGTCAGAATTCTCTTTTGCAAGCTGTTGCTGACTGTGTGAGTGATACTATAGTCAAAGAAGCCATATCAGCACCCTTTTTTGCAGTAATAGCAGATGAAACTAGGGATGTCAGTATTACTGAGCAACTCAGTGTGTGTATTAGGTATGTGTTGGATAAAACCGTACATGAGAGATTCTAAGGATTTATTGCTTTAAAGGATCTTGATGCTGATTCTCTGGCTACTGCTTTGTTGGCGAAACTTGGGGAGCTAGAATTAGATATCAGTAAATTGATAGCGCAGTGTTATGATACTGCATCAGTAATGAGTGGCAGAATCAGTGGTGTGCAGGCACTGATTAGAGAATCAGCCAAAAATCCATGTTTTTATGTCCCTTGCTTTACACACAGATTACAGCTGGTGATAACCCACACTGCTGGTTGCTTACCAGAGGTAGCCGAGTTTTTTAACTTGATTTCAGGCCTGATAAACTTCATCCGTAGTTCAACCTTACACCATGACATCTTTCTAGACTTCCAAAGGGACAGGAAATTGCCAGTTCTTGAGCTTCCCAAAGTGTGCCAGCACAAATGGGAATACAACCATAATGCCCTTAAGGCAATTTTCAAACGGTATGAGATCCTGACAGAAACTCTTGAAGATTTGTCTATCCATGGACGCTCTGGTGAAGAGAAGGCCTTAGCTTATGAACTTCAGCAATCTTTGAATAAATTTGAGACTGTTTTCTTACTGATTAATTTCACTTAAATTTTTGACATTACAACCCCACTTTCAAAGGTTTGGCAGAGTGAGGATATGGATCTTGCTGCAGCAGTTAACATGGCACAGGAAACAATGAAAGTTCTGAAAGATAGAAGAACTTCAGATGACCATTTCAATACCATTTGGGAAAAGGCAGTTAAATTTGCTGCAGGAAGAAACATAACTGTAGCTCAGCAACAACCTTCAAGTTCAAGAAGGCAAAGGAAGCCATCGTCACGGTTGTTAGGATCCATTGTAACTGAAACCATAGGCCAACGAGACACCTCTGAGAGAGATGAAGACCCTAAATCTCACTGTAAAAGATGTCTTTACTATCCCATCCTAGACAAGGTACTCGTTGAATTTGGGCACAGGTTTGATGAACCAAAGAGCATTCTACTTGGTGTATCTGCTTGTCATCCTTCGTCCCCGAACTTTCTAAATGAAAATTATTTGAAATATCTTGCTGACCAATGTGACATTGAAAGTGAGAGCCTCCATGCAGAAGTTCTTGTTGCTCAGAAAACATTAAACGATGCAAAATCCATCTCTGGTGCTTTAGACAAACTAAGCCTCTAAAGCAAGGTTTCACCACACTCTGGACTTTAATGCATTTGGCTCTCACTTTCCCTGTCAGTAATGCTAAATGTGAACGATCATTCTCTGTACTGAAGCTTGTCAAAACGTACCTCAGGGCAACAATGGGTCAGAAACGGCTGACCAGTCTAGGTACAATTTCAATTGAAAAAGGTGTGGTGGATTCACTCGATCTTGATGTAGTAGTTGACAAATTTGCCTCTCTTCCAATACTGTCACAATCAAACTCGGGAGAATCCACCAAACGGCAGTTGCCCCTAACTCTTACTTAACATGGACCATAAGTGGTCAGGGATTAACCCCTTCAGCACCAGGGTTACGATGATCACACAGTCCTGCAGTACATACCACTGTACCGTCGTCCTGGTGCTGTAGTGGTTTTTTTACAAAGGATTACAAAGGAAACACAAACAGCAACAGAAACCGATAGGTCCTTACAAGGCTGTTTGCTTTAACTACACTACACTAACTAGATGATAAGAGAGAAAGGATAGGAAGTAGAAGGCTCCTCCCCACCCACCCATCCCTCCAGCCGAAGCTGGCCGGAAATGAAGTGATACCATGCAGTATAGAAAAACTGCATGGAATTTGTGAGGAAAGTTGAAAGCTGTAATCTATGGCTAACTACTACTAGTTTGTGGGGGTAGGTTTAGTGCTTGATAGATAGGTCATGTTATGTGTGTTTTGTAATGGTGTGAACACAGTGTGGAGGTTCAAGGGTGGTGCGGCAGCCTTGCTAGCGCTTTCATGGGAGGCAGCAGTCAATCAGGCCCCAGCTCCGTTCAATCCACTGCGGATTGTGTACTTTCCATGTAGGACGCCGTACACTTCAATGCCTCCTGCAGCAGTGACCCCTGGTACCTTAAATCCCGATGGTGGTCACTAACTGACAGGACCCTTACTGTCCACAACCCCGTCACAGGTCGAGAGTAGTAGTGGTAACCGTTAACTCGGGGCTATCTGTGTGTGTTATGAGGTCTAATGTAGTGTTGGTGTAGGCTCAGTGTGGAAGTTCAAGGGTGGTGCGGCAGCCTTGCCTGGCGCTTTCTTGGGAGGCAGCAGTCAATCAGGCCCCAGCCTCCGTTCAATCCACTGCGGTAGTGCACTTTCCAAGTAGGACGCCGTGCACTTCAATGCCCCCTGCAGCAGTGACCCCTGGTATATAAATCCCGATGGTGGTCACTAACTGACAGGGCCCTTACTGAACCACAGCCCGTCACAGGTCAAAAGTTGTAGTAGTGACCGTTTACTCGGGGCTGTCTGAGACGTGTGGGAGGGGTTGTGTAGACGCGACTCGCAATCATTTTACGCAATGAGAGTAAGTATCAGAGGCCCGCGAGATAAATTTATTATTCCGAGATAAACAGTGACAACCGGGGATTTGATATGAAATATTTATCGAGGCGATTTTTAAATGATTCTATTGTATTTGAGTTTACTACGTCTGACGGCAGCCCATTCCATACGTTTACAACACGGTTTGTGAAGAAGTACTTTGCTTCGTTCGTTACAAACCGTTTCCTGCTTATTTTAAATCCGTTGTTTCTAGTTGAGCTTGACCGGTCTAGCGTGAAAAGATTTTCTGGGACTACGTTCGTAAATCCATTGAAGATTTTAAAGACTTCGATGAGGTCACCTCTTATCCTTCGTTTTGTTAGTGGGAATAAGTTAAGTTCTTTGAGCCGATTTTCGTACGATTTATTACGCAATCTAGGTATCATTTTGGTTACTCTGCGCTGTATTTTTTTCTAGTTTATCTATGTCCTTTTTATAATAAGGTGACCAGAACTGCACACAGTATTCTAGATGGGGGCGAACAAGCGAGTTAAAAAGAGTGAGTATAACTTTTTCAGATTTGAAACTGAAAGTTCGTCCAATAAAGCCAACCAATTTATTTGCAGTTTTTACTACCTCTATAATTTGGTTATTCGGTTTGAGATCTTTCGAGATTATAACGCCTAAATCTTTTTCTTTATCAACACTTGTTAGTTGGAAATCGTTCATCACGTAACTTTTATGAGGGTTGTTATTACCGATATGTAGTACATGACATTTGTCAAGGTTGAAATTCATTTGCCATGTTTTTGACCATTCTGTTAACGTGTTTAAGTCGTTTTGTATGAGTCGGCGCTGAGATTCTGTAGAGGCTATGTTTGTGATTTTCGTGTCATCAGCAAATTTCGATATCTTGCATGTGATTCCCTCGTCAATGTCATTTATGTATATTAAGAACAGGATAGGTCCGAGAACTGATCCTTGAGGAACACCACTAAAGGTGTTTAAGGTAGTGGGAGCCAGGGTAAGGCAGTGGGAGGCAGGGTAACACAGGACGGGAGGCAGGTTAACACAGTGGTATGCAGGTTAAGGCAGTGGGTGCCAGGGTAAGGCAGAGGGAGGCAGGTTAAATCGGCTTTTAGTTACTTTATCATGATCATGTACTTTATTCTGTTTAACAACAGTATCCCATGTACCTGTTTTTGTGCAATAAGGGAAATACCTTGAATATATTGTAAGTTTATATATATATATATTTTTTTCATTATCAAGATAAAACCTTACTGAGAAACAAACCAAAAACATACATTGTGCAATTCCTTTGTGTTTGTTAGTGGAGAGAGAAAAATGGCAATTTTATTATTTTGTATAAACAGAATAAAAATTTTCTTCATATTATCAAATTTAGTTAATACTAGCCGCAAAGCCGCCCTCTGGGCGGACTTTTTGGCTAGCTCCTGCGGAGGGCTATTGGTGGGCCTTCGGCCCACCAAACACAGACTCTTCAGATAGCCCTTCTAACTTTCCTGAAATCATGGATGTAGAAATGTATATATTAACGCCTTACCCATCACCCCCCACTCATTCACTCACCCATTACCCATCTCCCCCCCCACCCATTCACTCACCCATTACCCATCACCACACACCCATTCATTCACCCATTACCCATCACCCCCCACCTATTCCCTCACCCATCACCCCCCCCCCCCATTCATTCACCCATCACCCCACACCCATTACCCATCACCCCACCCATTCACTCACCCATTACCCATCACCCTACATCAAGGTTTCCTCAATTCTCGCAACCCACTTTTTTTCACAATTCTCGCTAATAGGCTACTAAAAAAAAAAAAAAAAGTTATCGGATCATTCCATAAGTGGGCTGAAAACCTTCCCCTGGTCGACCTGGTTCCAAAACTGTGCCATATGATGGGATTCCGCCACGGGGGGCGGAACCTATACCACACACACACACACTTTCGCTTATATTATTATAGATGGTATGATGCATGGTATAGCTCTATTAATTCATGTGTCATGTAATTAAAGCTTAATTCCACTTTCGTCTCTTTTTTGGGCCTCAAAATTACCCTGGAACTGATTAATTTTCAAAATTACCCTCCGACCCACCAGCTGGATAGGCTCGCTGCGCTCGCCCATCACCACCCCGGGGCTAAAGCCCCCCCCAAATTTTTTTCGCTAAAAAAACGTGAAAAAAAAGTGCTAGTGTGACGCCGCCTTTAAAGGCGGCGTCACACTAGCACTTTTTCCGTCTAGTTAGTCGAACTCCGTTGGTTTTTTCTCGCTCTGACTAGTTAGTCCGTCTGAATCAGTCAGTCTGAGGCAGTCGCTCGTGATTGTCTTTGTATGCAAAGTTGAAGTCAACTTTCTTAGTCAAATCAAAATCCATAGTGATTACTTTAAAGATATTCAATATAAATTAGTAAGTTTTTGCAAATTATAATTTAATACGTTTAAAAGTATTAAAAATATTCAAGTGACTATTGTACATGTAGATACATTTAAAAGCCGGTTCTATATAACAGCCAACAGTCTCTCGCATGACTCTATTAAAAAGATTTACTACAAAGAGTCAACTCACCGAACATACCCTGACACACAGTGGTGTTAAGAATTATGAATGTTTAGAGTGTGGGAAAAGATTTACTACAAAGAGTGACCTCACCACACACACCCTGACACACAGTGGTGTTAAGAATTATGAATGTTTAGAGTGTGGGAAAAGATTTACTACAAAGAGTGACCTCACCACACACCCTGACACACAGTGGCGTTAAGAATTATGAATGTTTAGAGTGTGGGAAAAGATTTACTACAAAGAGTGACCTCACCACACACACCCTGACACACAGTGGTGTTAAGAATTATGAATGTTTAGAGTGTGGGAAAAGATTTACTACAAAGAGTGACCTCACCACACACCCTGACACACAGTGGTGTTAAGAATTATGAATGTTTTGAGTGTGGGAAAAGATTTACTAGAAAGAGTGACCTCACCATACACACCCTGACACACAGTGGTGTTAAGAATTATGAATGTTTAGAGTGTGGGAAAAAATTTGCTACAATGGGTCACCTCACCACACACACCCTGACACACAGTGGTGTTGAGAATTATGAATGTTTAGAGTGTGGGAAAAGATTTACTACAAAGAGTGACCTCACCAGACATACCTTGACACACAGTGGTGTTAAGAACCATGAATGCCTAGAGTGTGGGAAAAGGTTTTATACCCGTTCTGAACTCACCAGACACACCCTGACATACAGTGGTGTTAAGAATTATGAATGTTTAGAGTGTGGGAAAAGATTTGCTAGAAAGAGTCAGCTCACCAAACACACCCTGACACACAGTGGTGTTAAGAATCATGAATGCCTAGAGTGTGGGAAAAGATTTACTACAAAGAGTGACCTCACCTCACACACCCTGACACACAGTGGTGTTAAGAATTATGAATGTTTAGAGTGTGGGAAAAGATTTACTACAAAGAGTGACATCACCATACACACCCTGACACACAGTGGTGTTAAGAATTATGAATGTTTAGAGTGTGGGAAAAGATTTACTACAAAGAGTGACCTCACCACACACCCTGACACAGTGGTGTTAAGAATTATGAATGTTTAGTGTGGGAAAAGATTTACTAGAAAGAGTGACCTCACCATACACACCCTGACACACAGTGGTGTTAAGAATTATGAATGTAGTGTGGGAAAAAATTTGCTACAATGGGTCACCTCACCACACACACCCTGACACACAGTGGTGTTGAGAATTATGAATGTTTAGAGTGTGGGAAAAGATTTACTACAAAGAGTGACCTGACCAGACACACCCTGACACACAGTGGTGTTAAGAACCATGAATGCCTAGAGTGTGGGAAAAGGTTTTATACCCGTTCTGAACTCACCAGACACACCCTGACATACAGTGGTGTTAAGAATTATGAATGTTTAGAGTGTGGGAAAAGATTTGCTACAAAGAGTCAGCTCACCAAACACACCCTGACACACAGTGGTGTTAAGAATTATGAATGTTTTGAGTGTGGGAAAAGATTTACTACAAAGAGTGTCCTCACCATACACACCCTGACACACAGTGGTGTTAAGAATTATGAATGTTTAGAGTGTGGGAAAAGATTTACTACAAAGAGTGACCTCACCTCACACACCCTGACACACAGTGGTGTTAAGAATTATGAATGTTTAGAGTGTGGGAAAAGATTTGCTACAATGGGTCACCTTACCTCACACACCCTGCACCCTGACACACAGTGGTGTTAAGAATTATGAATGTTTAGAGTGTGGGAAAAGATTTGCTACAATGGGTCACCTCACCACACACACCCTGACACACAGTGGTGTTAAGAATTATGAATGTTTAGAGTGTGGGAAAAGATTTACTACAAAGAGTGACCTCACCACACACACCCTGACACACAGTGGTGTTAAGAATCATGAATGCCTCCTAACCTAACCAAAACTTAAGCTCACTTATCTGAATTTAGAAAATTCATTGCACAAAAAACAAACATAAAGGCACAGGAAAGCACAGCTAAAGAAACGGCAATACAAGTAATAAGTACCTACATTTCCTATTTCGGTAACTATGTTTTTGGGTGCATAATCCGCATTAGTTGGCGGGCTCCACAAGCCTTTCAGCTTACTTTTTTTTACGATGTCATGAAAGAAATTGTTCTATTACAACTTAATGCATTACAAGGCACGTAATTATAGCCGTCGGTAATAATGGACGAGAGTTTCGCGGTCGTTTTCAGAGACAAAGACTATTTTTTCTTGGCCTACAATAGGTGCGTGTTGTAATGGAGATAGTTTTATTTTGCGCCACGAAAAAATAAAATAATAAAATAAAAAAAAATAAAAAAAAAACCTAACCTTACCTTATATATTTTAATGAAACCTAACCTAACCAGATTTTAATGAAACCTAACCTAACCTTATAGGTTTTAATGAAACATAACCTAACCTTATAGGTTTTAATGAAACATAACCTAACCTTATAGGTTTTAATGAAACATAATCTTAACCACAAACCACAAAGAACAATGTTTGTTTACAGTCGAACAGCTGACTGGTGAGGACTAGCTCGTGGACCACCGTCGGGTTAGGACGTACTGCTCTGTGGACTAGACATTTCACCGGCACCGGTTGGGTTGGGGTGCGCGCGCCCCCTGTCGGCTCGTTAAACATTAGGTTTAGTGCCTTCTCCCCGTCCACTGTGTTCCCTGGTCCTGCCGTCCTTCGGCGGCCTTGGCCGCCGCCACGCCTGGGTCTTTGCCTGGGTATCGGGGCGACATGGACGTAGACCCGGAATTCCCTGCTCTCTCCAACAAGCGCGGCCCGCCGTCCCCGCCCAGGGAAGCCCGGTGTGATGATATAAAGGGTTGCCAATATAAAAGGTTGCCAGGGGGGAGATGCTGAGAAGTGCCATAGAGGTAAGGCGAAAAGAGCGCCTTACCCGTCTTCAGGCGCTTTTGTAACGGCCCGGCTAAGGCACCGACTAAAGCCCATGTACAGTCGAAAGTTCAGGCGCTTTTGCACTGCCTTACACCTCCAAAGCCTATGGCGTGGGCGTGGTCCGAGAATCCTACTAGCCAATCACGTTGCCTATCTGAGCGCTGCTTAGGCAGCTTCGACCAATCACAAGGCTTGAACACGTCTCTGCTGAAGCAAGGAATGTTGCCCCTCCCTCCCTAACCAAGCACTTATGGCAAGGACACACCGCTCTCCCCCGCCAAAAGCTGTTTCATCACAAGTTTGACGTTCAACGCAGGTTTTGACCACTTATATATTTTTGCATTAGGACGTGCCATACACCATGATAATCGTTAAGGTGTGCCGATTCCGGGACAGTGAGTGAAAATTTAATGCAAGCAAAATTCCAGGAATAAGGAGAAGATGAATAAAAAAAGGTGAAAAAAAAGTTTATACACGATTTCATTTTGCTCTCATTATCTTATTATAGGTATAGTTTACTGCAAGTTTTATGCATTTATGATATGCACTAATGTCTCGTGAAGATGATGGTATGTTCAGCTGTCCTAAATATCATCTGGTAGTATGATAATACCGTATAATAGTACAACATTTTAGTGCGGGCGGAGCACCTGCCGCCCGCCGCCCGCCCCTAACCAACACACAACACAACATTTCTTATCACCAGCATATAACACCCTATAATGCCGCATTAGTCTTGCACGATCAATTCATACACACCTTGCAACACTATTAATACGTAAACACCAATTGTTACGTTGTAGGAACTGAAACAAGGCTGTATTTGCTTTATAAACAGAAGATGAATGTCTGTCAAAGGCCCACAGCAGCTCACTAAGTCAGGGTCTGACCATGCCTTAGTTTTCAGCGCCTTTAGCGGTGCCACTAAGGCAGCAATCTCGACTGAGCATTGCGGTGGGAGGGCGTTTCGCCTTACCACAGGCACCCTAGTGGATAGGGCGCCCTAGCTCACTCTCAGCATCTGGCCCCAGGCCCCTACTGCGCATGCGCGGAAAAGCGCAACCTTATTTATCGTTGTTACGGCGATATATTTGTTCCCCTGATAAATAGTGTCACCAAAACACAAGTATTTATTTTCTCATGTAGGTCATTTATTTATACTAGTCATGATAACTTCGATCATAGACCACTATACAGTGGTATATATGCTTCTTTACATCTTATTTACCATGTAGCTATGTGGCGATGAATGTGGTACCCTGATAAATAGTGTCACCAAAACACAAGTTATATTATTTTCTCATGTAGGTCATTTCCCAGCAAACATTGTTATGACGAGCCGGCATCAAATTAGTGTCGGCAAATCACAAACGGCATATTGGCATTGAGTCGGCAAACCGTAATGAAGTTATCGGCCTGGCTGCGGACCAACAACTTGTGCGTTGATGTTTGCACCCCGGGCCTGTGTCGGTTAAATTACGTTTCTGTGTCAGATCTGTGTCGGCAATCCGTAACCAAACTATTGCCACTACTGAGCCACAAACGGGCCAACATAGCATCTAAATCGTGCCACAAGCGGGCCAACACAGCAATTGAATCGTGCCACAAGCAGGCCGATTTAGCATCCAAATAATGCCACAAGCGGGCCTACACAGCAACTGAATCGTGCCACAAGCAAAGGCCTCTTCCATTTGCGACATTTCAAGAACCAGTTCACGGAACCCAAGAATTCAGGCGTTCCATTTGCGCACGAAAACCTGGGTCCGAGGCAAAGCGTGTAGTGACTCAGCAAAACCCGTGAACTTTCTCTACTCACATTGGGAGGTCGGTAGCTTGGGTAGAGTTTTCAGTTCATAACAAACAATGGTCGCCTTGGGCCCTATTTATCTTATCGTGAAGGGTTTTCCGCATGCACGAGTCGGAGAGGATGTCAGACGGCATAAAAGAGGCATACATGGCTGATGGAGGCCATGCGTTCCCGCGATCTTAAACTTGATATGATCCCTTCACATAGCAGCTAGCTGAGTTATATCTCTCGTTATCTCTCTAGTTATCTCTCTAGTTCTCTCTCTCTCTCTCTCTCTCTCTCTCTCTCTCTCTCTCTCTCTCTCTCTCTCTCTCTCTCTCTCTCTCTCTCTCTCTCTCTCTCTCTCTCTCTCTCTCTCTCTCGTTATCGCTCTCTCTCTCTCGTTATCGCTCTCTCTCTCTCTCGTTATCTCTCTCTCTCTCTCGTTATCTCGTTATCTCTCTCTCTCTCTCTCTCTCTCCTCTTCTCTCTCTCTCTCTCTCTCTCTCTCCTCTCATCTCCTCTCTCTCTCTCTCTCTCTCTCTCTTAAATTGCCTCGCCAGCTGAGTATGTTTGTAAACAAAAAACGGGGTTTTTTGCGTTCCGTGACACACGAACCCAACCCTGAACCAAACCAACCTGAACCCGAACCCACCTGAACCCAGAACCCAACCTGAACCCAAACCCACCTGACTGAAAGAACTGGTTCATGCAACTTGGGCACAAATGGAAGAGGCCTCAAGCCAACATAGCAACTGAATCGTTTTACCGTTCCTACTGTCGCTGTTGTGCGAAATGTTGTCGACACGCGAACTCCTATAGACCACTCCATATATCTCTATTATTTCACTGGTTGTACAGTTTAACTGCTGCCCTGATGCATGTTACAGGTGAAATTGAGTCACTAGCATTCCATGAGAACACTTACAAGTAATCAGTTACTCAAAAGCTTAAAATATCCATGTCAAAAAGTTCAAACAGTGTTGTATCAGGTATAATTATTATCCTTTGTCTGTATACCAGTGCATCTAACAACTCTCATAAAATATTCATTGTCTCAGTACCATGTAACATATTTCAGGGCAGCAGTAAAACTGTAAAACATGGAAATCAAAGAATATACTTAGTATCATACGAGTTAAGCTTTTTCTCATTGATTTGCATGTTTTTTACAGCTTTACTGCTGCCCTTGAAACATGTTACAGGGTACTACTCTTAATACTAACCAAAACTTGGCTCTTCTGGCAGGTAACTTGGTGACCTTACTCGAGCAGCTGGGCGTCTGCCATGCTAAGATGGTGGACTAAGGCATCATTGATATCCTTAAAGTAATCGTCCAGACCATTTCATCATTCCTGATTTAATGCAATCAAATCATAGCCATTAACGAGTATATCAACAATACGTCGTCACTTTTTTTATCCAGTCAGCCGTTTTTAAATAATCCGCAATCAAAATCTGCAAATTCCCCGAGTTTTCAAAACACACTCAAGGTTTGCAGACGCTCATGCTCAGGCTCGGTGACGTAGCATCAGGGAGGCTACTCTTCCCGCGCTTGATCAGAGAAGCACGTAAACACAGAGATAAATATAGTACTTGAAGATATTTGGGTGTTTCTGATAGATTTTTTTTGCTATATGCCACATGCATGCATCCTTTATGGGTGCAGCAAGACAGCTGTGCCTTTCGAGAAAAGTTTGCACACGGAAAGGAGTGGCGTGTGTAGGGTGATACACGCCTATAGTGTTGGGGCGAGCAGTTGTGTTGAGAAACGGTGTGTAGTGTACACAGCGGGTGAAAGACTGGGTGAGAGTGTGCAGCGCGACTAGTCGCCTACCCAGTGTGTGGGTTAATTGGGACGACGAGTGTGAGGTGAGTCTGTGTACACGGGTGTGCTGGACAAGGGCGGCGCCCCCCCCCCGTAAGACAGTGACTCAGTCCAACACCATACCAGACCAGGTGGCCCTGTTAGACAGGGACGCCAGGACTGGCAGCAGGGGTGGACCACCACGACTGTGAGGCTTTGCCTCTTAACAAGACCAAGTAAACCAAATAAACCAGTTGTGGAGTGGGCGTGCCCTGTGGTGAGAGACCCTGTGGTGGTGTGGCTGTCACACTTTCTGCCTTCCCGCCCGCATATTTTCCAACTCTATGCTGTAGTTAATGCTAGTATGTGGTTTCCGAGTAATGACGTTTGACTGTAGCTCCTAAACTAACCATAGGATTTTCTCGAAAGTACCTTCATTGTGATTCCCACACACACATGGTTTAACCTTATTTACCAATCCATGTTTTGGAGAAGTGCCAGGTCCTCCTGCTGAACCTCAGGCTCTGCTAACACCTGTTCATCCACCTCGTACTCGAGCTCAAACATATAGGATCCCATGACAATCTGAGGTTCGTTTTCCTCGTAGTATACGCGACCAGCGTCATTTCTTTCGGTGTCAGATTGAGCATCGTACTCTAGATCTGTCACAGCGACAGATTCACTGTCTGACACCGAAGTACAATCGCTCATCATAACATTTGCCGACAGGTGTCAGACAGAGTGTCTGCGGGCGTCCCTGTTCTGACGTCATCAATAACAGTCGTAGCCCTGTTGGAGGGAAGATTTTTTTTTTTCGCGCCGCTTTTTACAAAAGTCGTGTTTTTACGGAAATAAGGCCTGGAAATCAATTATTTTTGGTGGATTAGGTGTTTTGAATGTACATTCAACATAATTCGGCAAAAAAAAATTGGGTCTGGACGATTACTTTAAGTCCCAGGTAACTGTCCACATGAGTACCTATAAATAAAATATTAATCTTAACAAAACTAACAATTTTGCTCTGGTTATGTAATGGCCACTAGTAACAACTTTAAGACATTAGCAGATGGGTCCACGAGTTTTTAGAAAATAGTGCTCAAATCACAGATATTTCACTAATGGGCATATTTTAACATCATGTTGAGGAACTTGTCCAGAATGACTCATTAACTCTTTGTGCAGAGTAATATAGTTTATATTGGTTTTCCTAACATGCAGAAATTCAAGATGTGTTACATTAACCATACATTTCACGCAGAAGTCTAAATTTTCCGACACTATTTCAAGTTCAAATAACAAGAGAAAAAAGAAAAAGGAGAACGACACGTATGGGCAATAAGGTTGCACCGAGATAGTGACAACAGAAACACAAAGAGGAAACGGCTAGGAGTAAAAGTGGACGAGGACTGCGCGGTCATTTTCTGAGACACTGGTTAATAATAATAATAATAATTTTATTATCGCCCTGAGGCATACAGACAAAAAAAATAACAGACAAGGAGTTAACTTAAGCAACACACAAAAAACAAAAACAAAAAAAAAAAAAAAAAAATCCTTGCCTAAAATTAGTGGTTATGCGGAAGTGGATTAATACTGTACAGTATATTGAGCAAAAAATAATATTAAAAACGTAAGTGGTAACGGCGGTAGCGACCCGCGCAGTTCTCGTCCATTGTAACCGGGTAGGAGTTTAGGGATCATCTCTCTTCCACTTTATAAAATTACGTTTTAGAGGTATCTGTGAAGGTCTGGAGGAAAAAAGACCACTAATAAGGATCTTTCTATGCCATTTTGGCTCTAACAATGTGTATAATGCAAGTATTAACACAATTTTGTATCTTTCCCCATGAAGGAGACTTGAATTACGAGTGGCTGTCACACAAGATTAACGCTTCTAATTGGTCAGTGGAACGCTGCATATCATCGTTTTATACGAGTAGATGTATGTACACCTACTGTGTGCCTTGAACAAGCTAGATATTGCCTGACAAAAAACGACTTTTCAGGTTTCAAGCCTGAGACAGCCAAAAATACGACTTTTCAGGTTTCAAGCCTGAGACAGCCAAAAATACGACTTTTCAGGTTTCAAGCCTGAGACAGCCAAAAATACGACTTTTCAGGTTTCACGCCTGAGACAGCCAAAAATACGACTTTTCAGGTTTCAGCCTGAGACAGCCAAAAATACGACTTTTCAGGTTTCAAGCCTGAGACAGCCAAAAATACGACTTTTCAGGTTTCACGCCTGAGACTGCCAAAAATACGACTTTTCAGGTTTCACGCCTGAGACAGCCAAAAATACGACTTTTCAGGTTTCAAGCCTGAGACAGCCAAAAATACGACTTTTCAGGTTTCACGCCTGAGACAGCCAAAAATACGACTTTTCAGGTTTCACGCCTGAGACAGCCAAAAATACGACTTTTCAGGTTTCACGCCTGAGACAGCCAAAAATACGACTTTTCAGGTTTCACGCCTGAGACAGCCAAAAATACGACTTTTCAGGTTTCACGCCTGAGACAGCCAAAAATACGACTTTTCAGGTTTCATGCCTGAGACAGCCAAAAATACGACTTTTCAGGTTTCACGCCTGAGACAGCCAAAAATACGACTTTTCAGGTTTCAAGCCTGAGACAGCCAAAAATACGACTTTTCAGGTTTCAAGCCTGAGACAGCCAAAAATATGACTTTTCAGGTTTCAAGCCTGAGACAGCCAAAAATACGACTTTTCAGGTTTCACGCCTGAGACAGCCAAAAATAACACCGCATATTTAAGCATTTTCCTGCTGTTTTTCCATAAAAATCTCTACTCACACAATCACATCACAGCACTACGTACCTTGTAGGCCTGTCTGACATCCTCTCAGACTCGTGCATGCGGAAAACCCTTCACGATAAGATGAAATAGGGCCCAAGGCGGCCATTGTTTGGTATGAACTGAAAACTCTACCGACCTCTCGATGTGAGTTCAAGGGTTTTGCTGAGTCACTACGCACGTCGCCTCGGACACAGGTTTTCGTGCGCAAATGGAACGCCTGAGTTCTTGGGTTCCGTGAACTGGTTCCTGAAATGTCGCAAATGGAAGAGGCCTTATAATGTGTGTGCACCCATAGGAAGAGAGGCATCATAATTTTGTCTGAGGACTGCTAACAACGAATTTACAGTTGTGTGAGAAATCTGATAATCACCAGCCCACTGACGCAACTGGCCTTGTGCATTTTCTGATGAAGTAATTGAAGGCTTTCTTGAATGACACCCCAATCTATTATAATCAGAAGCCTCCCCTTCATCACTTGAGAAGAGTTCAGTTTTATCTCCCAAAACTGGAGAAGTAGTACCCGGACCACTTAAAACTGTCCAGTAATGGTTTATCTACACTTAACACTTTGACTCCACTATCAACAGCCTCCTCTCCATCACATGACCACAGCTCTGTTTCATTAGTGGAATTTTCTAAGAAGAAAGTTTCAATAAGAGGAATTGTCACATCACCCTGACTCAAAGAGCCACAAGCTTCAGATGAAGGGAAACTTTGGGGTTTTTCTACTCCCTGTCTGTGCTGAGCAAAATATGGATAGTTCGAAATTTTTTTTTTTAGCTTTTCTGGCTAATGTCCACTTTGATGACTTCATGATTGATAAAATGGCCTCTTAGAGCTTACAATTTGACCATGTCTTGATGTTTTCTGGAGGGTTGTAATCTTTGTTCTTGGTACTGGTATAGGGAAATTATCTATTTGACCGTATTCACCCTGGTCCTCATAGTCAGTCCTGTGACTATCCTCAAAGTGGACATTAAATTCGGTGATTTTTATTTCTTATTTTTTATTTTTGAAAACTATGGGTTTATAACTATTTTTTCCTGGACTACAATAGGTGATTTTTATAGTGAAGATAGTTTTATTTTGCGCATACCCATAGTTTAAAAAAATAAAAAATTTAAATAAAAATCACCGAATTTTATGGTACCGTTTCCATTAAAAACACTATCTCCATCAGAAAAAACACTGAAACTTTGCCGGGAAAAATTTGTCAGGGTTTTATAGGTTTTAATGAAACCTAACCTAACCTTATAGGTTTTAATGAAACCTATAAGGTTAGGTTAGGAATACTTTGTGGTTAAGGTTAGGTTAGGTTTCATTAAAACATATAAGGTTAGGTTAGGTATACTTTGTGGTTAAGTTTCAGGAAAATCTTAATAACAAGGGCTCCACGCTAAGCTGACCCAAATGTTGGCTCTACGTATTATACTTACTGTCCTTAACACATCTGTTTAGATTTTAATGAGTGCCAATCCTTACTTTGCCTACATGGCCGATATTAAATTTCAGGTTTAGAGTAGGTTAGGTTAGGGCAGGTTAGGTTAGGGCAGGCTAAGTTAGGGCAGTTTAGGATAGGTTAGTGCACAGCATGAGGGGCTCGAGGAGGGGTACTAGGTTAGGTCTGTAGTTTTGTCATCTTTAGAATAAAGGCTGAACCTCCTCTTCTTCTTCTTCTTCTTATAGCCAACAAGCTTGGGGACATGGTGGAAACCAGGGTTTTTGGGTGGGGGAGCACACATATAAGGGAAATATGGCCCCGATAAAGTCTGAACTAGGGAAATTTCCCTAGTTTAAGGATTTTTTTGTGAGGGGCCATATTTCCCTTATGTGTGTGCTCCCTCACCCAAAAACCCCGGTTTCCCACCATGTCCCCAAGCTTGTTGGCTATAAGAAGAAGAAGAAGAAGATAGGGGGTGGAGTCTTTGTTTTTAAAGTAGTCGTCCAGACCCAAATTTTTTTTGCCGAATTATGTTGAATGTACATTCAAACACCTAATCCACCAAAAATAATTGATTTCCAGGCCATATTTCCGTAAAAACACGACTTTTGTAAAAAGCGCGCGAAAAAAAAAATCTACCCTCCAACAGGGCTACGACTGTTATTGATGACGTCAGAACAGGGACGCCCGCAGACACTCTGTCTGACACCTGTCGGCAAATGTTATGATGAGCGATTGAACTTCGGTGTCAGACAGTGAATCTGTCGCTGTGACAGATCTAGAGTACGATGCTCAATCTGACACCGAAAGAAATGACGCTGGTCGCGTATACTATGAGGAAAACGAACCTCAGATTGTCATGGGATCCTATATGTTTGAGCCCGAGTACGAGGTGGATGAACAGGTGTTAGCAGAGCCTGAGGTTCAGCAGGAGGACCTGGCACTTCTCCAAAACATGGATTGGTAAGTAAGGTTAAACCATGTGTGTGTGGGAATCACAATGAAGGTACTTTCGAGAAAATCCTATGGTTAGTTTTGGAGCTACAGTCAAACGTAATTCCTCGGAAACCACATACTAGCATTAACTACAGCAAAGATTTGGAAAATATGCGGGCGGGAAGGCAGAAAGTGTGACAGCCACACCACCACAGGGCACGCCCACGCCCACTCCACAACTGGTTTACTTGGTTTACTTGGTCTTGTTAAGAGGCAAAGCCTCAGTCGTGGTGGTCCATCGCTACCCTCACTACACACCGTTTCTCAACACAACTGTTCGCCCCAACACACTATAGGCGTGAATCACCACACGCCACTCCGCCACTCCACTCCTACACACGCCACTCCTTTCCGTGTGCAAACTTTTCTCGAAAGGCACAGCTGTCTTGCTGCACCCATAAAGGATGCATGCATGTGGCATATAGCAAAAAAAATCTATCAGAAACACCCAAATATCTTCAAGTACTATATTTATCTCTGTGTTTACGTGCCTCTCTGATCAGAGCGGGAAGATGAGCCTCCCTGATGGTACGTCACGGAGCCTGAGCCTGAGCGTCTGCAAATCTTGAGTGCGTTTTGAGAACTCGGGGAATTTGCAGATTTTGATTGCGGATTATTTAAAAACGGCTGACTGGATACAAAAAGTGACGACGTATTGTTGATATACTCGTCAATGGCTATGATTTGACTGCATTAAATCAGGAATGATGAAATGGTCTGGACGACTACTTTAAGATTTACCAAGAGTCATTAAAACCTATAAGGTTAGGTTAGGTTTCATTAAAACCTATAAGATTAGGTTAGGTTTAATTAAAACCTATAAGACCCCGACTCATTTTTCATGGCCAAGTTTTAGTGCTTTTTCTGATGGAGATACAGTGTTTTTCATGGAAACGGTACCATAAAATTCGGTGATTTTTATTTTTTATTTTTGAAAACTATGGGTTTGCGCAAAATAAAACTATCTCCATTAGAAAAATCACCTATTGTAGGCCAGGAAAAAATAGTCGGTGTCTCTGAAAACGACCGCGAAGTCCTCGTCCATTATTACCGCTAGCGGGGCATCAATTTCACGTAAAAATCACAGCAATGGTAGCCAGCAGGCATCAATTTCACGTAAAAATCACAGGCATGGTAGCCAGCAGGCATCAATTTCACGTAAAAATCACAGGCATGGTAGCCAGCAAGGCATCAATTTCACGTTCAAATCACAGGCATGGTAGCCAGCAAGGCATCAATTTCACGTTCAAATCACAGGCATGGTAGCCAGCAGGCATCAATTTCACGTAAAAATCACAGGCATGGTAGCCAGCAAGGCATCAATTTCAAGTAAAAATCACAGGCATGGTAGCCAGCAAGGCATCAATTTCACGTTCAATCACAGGCATGGTAGCCAGCAAGGCATCAATTTCACGTAAAAATCACAGGCATGGTAGCCAGCAAGGCATCAATTTCACGTTCAAATCACAGGCATGGTAGCCAGCAAGGCATCAATTTCACGTTCAAATCACAGGCATGGTAGCCAGCAGGCATCAATTTCACGTAAAAATCACAGGCATGGTAGCCAGCAAGGCATCAATTTCACGTAAAAATCACAGGCATGGTAGCCAGCAAGGCATCAATTTCACGTAAAAATCACAGGCATGGTAGCCAGCAAGGCATCAATTTCACGTAAAAATCACAGGCATGGTAGCCAGCAAGGCATCAATTTCACGTTCAAATCACAGGCATGGTAGCCAGCAAGGCATCAATTTCACGTTCAAATCACAGGCATGGTAGCCAGCAAGGCATCAATTTCACGTAAAAATCACAGGCATGGTAGCCAGCAAGGCATCAATTTCACGTAAAAATCACAGGCATGGTAGCCAGCAAGGCATCAATTTCACGTTCAAATCACAGGCATGGTAGCCAGCAAGGCATCAATTTCACGTTCAAATCACAGGCATGGTAGCCAGCAAGGCATCAATTTCACGTTCAAATCACAGGCATGGTAGCCAGCAAGGCATCAATTTCACGTTCAAATCACAGGTGTGGTAGCCAGCCGGACTTACTCAGGAAGGCACAGATGATACGGATGACCGCAGGTCGTCGTGGTGATCGTGGGAACTTGTCGCAATAAGCAGGGTGGCTGTAATCTGTGTTCTTTGATCCTGACGCGTCTGTGCACGAGCGAGTCTTGAAACTATCATGGCCGCCGACGCCACATTTAAAAGGCCACGGCTCCAACCAAGGATAGTACATATATCCTTGGCTCCAACGGTACGTGCCAACACAGCAACATAATATATTCTACTGTTGGAATTTGTTGTATTGTTATAATACTTTACCGTTGTACTTCTGATAAGTCATATATTTGAAAACTTATTTACAGCCAATGTTACTATAATCAATGTAACTAGAAGGCGTTCCCATCAA
>JACEEZ010002674.1:0-15020 GCA_016584305.1 Chionoecetes opilio
CCTAGCGATCACCAGTGAAGCTGGAGGCTAGGAATATACAGCGGGAGTCTCATAAATGGTTGTTTTTCAAGGTGTTATGCAACACTCGCCAAGACATGCGAGTTTCACCAAGGATACTTCCTGGTGTATATTGCTGGTTTTACGTTGTATATAATTGATTATATTGAAAAGCTGAAAAACAGTGCAAACACCTGATAATTACCATAAAAATGATTGAAGACTACCAAATAGAATAGTCCCCGTGCTACTCTGATTCTCTGTATAGAGACCGCACTTGGTAGAGAACGGAAACATGAAGACTGAAAGGGGTGACTTATTTAGTCGCTACATCTCTGCCCGACAGGTTTTATACCTGTCCACACACCACCTCCAGCAGGTGGTGGCTTTAGTGGTGGTTGTGGCCTTTACCATCGTCGGGATGTCCCCTTAACTGTCATCCCGCTGCAATCACCCTTGCAGGCTGTAGCAGGTCGTATCCATCTGCACAAGACCTACACTGTCTGCTCAATATATCTGCCTCCAAATGACGACATACCCTCTCCAAGATCTTGAGGATCTTATCCCGCCAGCTTCCCCGTCCATTTTTTCTCCTTGGAGACATGAATGGGCGGCATTTTCTGTGGGGAGCCCACCAGAAATCGTCGCGGTGATTCTCTCGTAACTCTTATAGATGGCAACAACCTAAATATATTAAAAACACGGGAGAACCAAACAAAATTTCCATTCTCAGACGGGAACATTGACTGCTATTGACCTATCACTCTGCAGTCCACAGGCCCGCCCTCGACTTCTCATGGGAGGTGGCCGATTCTCTTCGGGGAAGTGACCATTATCCCATACTACTTAAAGCGTGTCCTCGCCCCCTTCCCGAGTCTCCCAAAATGGTGCCTTCTCTCGTGCAGAATGGGAGGGTTTTTCAAAAGGCTTGTGTTTTTGAACATCATATAGATGACTTTCCAACAATAGATGAGGCCGTAGATTTACTTTGTGTCTCGAATCCATTTGCAGCCTCGCTGAGCATCCCCCGCAACATCTGGATCTTTCTCTCGCCGACCTGTTCCGTGGTGGACTCAGGACTGTACGGCAGCGAGGAGTCAATCCCCCGGGGCAGAGACGCAATACATTTCGCGGCCAACTTCAGTAGACCTAAAAATTTTTTCACAGGTCAAGAGCTAGATACCGACGGGTTATGAAAGAGCTCGTCACTCCTCTTGGAGGGCTTATAATAAGTACGATCTGTGCATCTACCCCGGTGTCCAAGGTTTGGCAAAGAGTGAGGAAAATGAAAGGGAAGTTTATCCCATCCTCCCCCCCAGTTCTATCGATTAATGGAGACCCTGTGGAGATCCTTGACTGTAGCAGAGGAATTTGCTTCCCATTTTGTGTCTGGCGCGGGACAGACCTTGCGTCTCCAAGTGCTAGGGACAGACTGCGACAAGAACAGAGAGGCATAGATTTTTTCATCCAGAGGCGGGGAATCTTACAATGTTCTTTTTAACCTCGTGAGCTATGTCAAGCCATGAAGTTTGCGCTGACACTTCCCCAGGCCAAGATGATGTACCATATGCGATGCTCTGTCATCTAAGAGATGAGGCTCTAGATTTCTTGTTGACATCTATAATAGGATCGGGATTGAAGGAACCTTCCAAGTAGCTGGGGTGTGGCGGTGGTGATCCCGATCCCTAAGCCTGGGAAGGACCACTCACTACCGACGAATTTCCGGCCCATATCCCTAACTTCATGTGTGTGTAAGTTATTCGAAAAAATGGAAAATAGTCGACTTGTTATGGTTTTTGGAACGGGAAAATTTTTTCCCTCCCGTTCTCAGTGTGGATTCGTAAGCATCACTCTACTACGGAAGCGCTTATTTCCTTAGAGTCATCCATATGCGGGGCACTCGCCTCTCGACAACACCATGTGACCATCTTTTTCGACCTTGAAAAGGCTTACGACACGGTTTGGAGACACGGTTATTGCAATCTCTGTACGAGTTCGGGTTTAAGAGGTCGTTTGCCTGTGTTCCTCCAGAGTTTCCTAGCCAACCGGGTTCTTAGAGTTCGAGTTGGCAACATACTGTCTTCTGAACACCCGCTTCCAGGTGGTATCCCCCAAGGTAGCGTCTTGAGTGTAGCTCTGTTCGCTGTGGCCATCAATGGTTGGTTGGGATGTACTGCCTGAGGTGGTTTGGGTTAGTACATTATACGTGGATGATTTATCTATCTCTTATGCTGCTTCCAGGATGTCGGTTGCAAGAGAGAAGACTTCAACTTGCTATTGAAAAAGTTTGTGAAGGGAAACGACGAATCGTGGCTTCCGGTTTTCTCCAACGAAGACTGTAGGGGTTCTTTTGCAGAACCCGTGGGATTCATCCCGACCCAGGACTTTATCTTTACGGGAAGAGATACCATGTAGGGAAAAACCCGGGTTTTTTAGGACTTTATTTTTGACAATTAGACTGACTTGGGTACCTCACCTTCGTGCTCTCAAGACTGACTGTCTCCGGCATGGATCT
This sequence comes from Chionoecetes opilio, assembly GCA_016584305.1. Taxonomy (NCBI): domain Eukaryota; kingdom Metazoa; phylum Arthropoda; class Malacostraca; order Decapoda; family Majidae; genus Chionoecetes; species Chionoecetes opilio. Next base: position 2,513 of record JACEEZ010002674.1, read on the forward strand.
ACTAAAGTCCTCTCGCACATCCAGCTGGGGGGCTGATCGCGCTACACTCCTCTATCTTCACCGCTCACTTATCCTTTCGAAGCTTGAATATGGATGTGAATGTACTCCTCTGCCACACCCACTCGACTGCGGATGCTGGATTTGGTACATCATGCTGGTGTCCGTCTGGGAACCGGGGCGTTCAGGTCATCTCCCATCCCAAGTCTAATTTTGGGGGATGCTGGTGTCCTCCCATTGGATCTTCACGCCAGTCCCTCCTGTTAAGAAAGTTGTTACGCCTCCAACGGCCTCCCTGACTCAATAGCTTGGCCTTGCGTGTCTTGTGATTCAGGATCGCAACTTTACCATGGGCGAAGAAGCTTGCCAAAGCCCCTTGGTTTCCGATTGACAGCTATTATGGAGACGCTATTTCCCTTTCCCTGCTTTTACGGATCTGCCCGCATAGGCCTACGACAGTCGGTCCATGGCTTCTCCCCAGAAGTGTCCTTTTGGGAAAAGCCTTCCGCTCTCAAAAGGGTCTTTACCTTTCCCCAGGCTGAGCGTGCCCAGTTTTTAGAACCACTTTTTCACACATCAGAGTTCTGTCCCTGTCTTTACTGATGGTTCCAAATCCCGACAAGGAGTTGGTTACGGTGTCGTATTCCCATCGTTTAACAAAGGCGTCAGCCTTCCAAGTGTTTCATCTGTTTTTTACGGCTGAAATAAGTGCTATTTTATATGCTCTCATGATTATTTTTACCCTTCCGGATGTTTCTTTTACAATTTTTAGTGATTCTTGTAGTGCTCTTCAATCACTTTTGTAATTTTAAAATCTCCCCATCCGCTGGTCAATGCCATCCTGGAATGGCTTTATCTGCTCAAGAGGCGAAGGCCGGACGGTCAGCTTTGTTGGGTACCGGCACATGTAGGTGTTGCCGGGAATGAGGAAGCTGATGCCTTGGCAAAAGCTGCAAACTAGAAGACCAGCTCTATCACATTTTGCAGTGCCGGGTACGGACCTGCGGGTCGGCAATCCAAGATCAGTTCACAACAGTTGGCAGGAACGTTGGATTACTATAGGGCAAAATAAACTGCGCACCATCCGCCAAAGTATCGAGGACTGGAGCTACTGCGGTCTCTCCCGGAGATGGGAGACTGCCTTGGCACGATTGCGTATTGGTCACACTCTATATACTCATGGTTCCTCATGGAGGGGGGCCACCCTCCTTACTGTGATGATTGTTTGGTCCCCTTAACTGTGCGGCACTTGCTTGGGCGAGTGTCCCAGTCTTGGGACCTACGTGTGCAATTTTTTTTCCCGGTGTCGCGGGTCGGACGTGCTTACCGTCTCTCCCTGGCATTGGAGAGAGGTGTTTCTCTCCGGGACACGAAGTCCATACATTTATTGAGAAGGCTGGCCTTCTCAAAAAGTTGTGATGTTTTTAAATATTAACTTATTATTGTTTTTAATGTACTCTTATTCTTTTATGTATTTCGTTATTTTTTAAAAATTTTTATTCTATCTTAAAATTTGTTTTTTTTGTTTTACTTTACATGTACCTTCTGTAGGCAGGCGTCAATAACCCCGCAGTTGCGGCGCCTTAAAACTAAAATCAATCCAATCAATCCAATCACCGTCGCGGTCATGGCACGGTGTAGTGATTGTGACCTGGGATTAATTTTTTTTTTTTGCAACGTACAATGGAAAACCTAAAGAGCTGTTTGATTTGTGTGTGCGCCACAAAGTCATATTGGAGGCAAAGGATTGTGGGCACCTGCGGCAAGCCTGCCAGTTTGGACTTCAGCAGAAAATTGTGGCGCTGTCAAAAAACTAGTGTCCGACAAAGGAGGAAAAGGAAGTGCGCCTGTACAAAGTGTGTACAATAACACTTTCTTTGACAAAGTACACCTTGACATTGAAACGTTACTAATTTTAGTGAATGTTTATATTCGGGAAATTTTTTCATACAAATTCATAAGAGATGAAATTGGCCTGAGTAACAGCAGTATTTGTGATTGGGCAAGTTTTTGCCGTGAGGTACTCATTAAGTGGTGCTTAAAGAAAGAAGGAAAAATTGATGGTGAAGGAAAAATTGTGGGAATAGACGCGAGTAAATTTGAAAGAAAATATAACGTGGGAAGAATAATAGATGGACAGTGGGGGGTTGGTGGCGTGTGCCGTGGAACCCGCAGGCTGCTTCATGGGCCCGGTCGAGAAGCGGGACGGTGCAACACTCCTTCAATTATAAAAGAAAATCACCCGGGAACAACCATCATATCCGATTGTTGGAAAGCATACACTGCTTGAGAGAAGAGGTCAAGAGGTCAAGAGAAGAGAGAGAAAAAGGGGGTACACCCATCTAACAGTAAACCATTCAGTGAATTTTGTCGACCCTGCACAAAAGCCCACCAAATAACATTGAAAGGTTGTGCGGGAAGTTACAAACAAAGTTCCACTGTATGGGAGAAGGAAGAAGCATTTTGTGGGCTATTTAGCTCGCTCAATGTTCATGATGGCTCACCAAGAACCAAACAAAAGGGTCCATGCTTTTCTTGAAGCAGCTGCAGAACAACCCTGAACAACCCACCCAGTAGAAAACACCACCTCCCATCTCCAACACAATTTGTGACACCACCATTTCCCCTTTCGGTGAGTATGAAATGGGGGAGAGAGCATTGTGGTATTGAAGGTTAGCCCTGATTTTTTTCTTTTTTTTTACGTTGTAGCCTATAGCATCAATAGGCATATGGAGAGTGAGAACTGCTGGAGTATGCTGGTCGAACTCGCCCGTTGGTGGCGCAGGCTGGATTTTTATAGTGACACCTGAGGTTTCAGGTGAAGATTCAATTTTCTATGATGTTCTTGATCTTCAGTTTAGGCGCATGCAGCCCCTAGAGTCCACCGTCACACTCACAATAGGCAGACAGGTATACGCTGCATGTGGGTTGCTTCGGTCACTCGACGATGGCTTTGACAGTTGCTCCTTGTTGAGACTTGAACTCGGGACCTTCTCCTCCCCTACCAGGCTCTTGAAAGAGTTGCCCCCGGCAGGATTCGAATTCAGGACATTGAGTTCAGCACTCCAAGACGCTAACCACTTGGCCACGGCCTCCCCATCCGATAGGAAATACATGAACATTACATTAATATTGTGTATGTGTAGGCATTATCCAGAGGTGGGCATCGCAATTTTTTTTCCATTTCCGCAATCGCAATTCCGCATTTTTTTTCAGATAGGCCTTTTCGCAATCGCAATTCCGCAAACTAATGTTGACACCTACAATTAAAACAAAAAATATCTATAGACTCTTAAACATCTCTAGACTCTTAAACACCTACAATAAAGAAAAAAAAATGTCTCTAGACTCTTTATTAGTGTTTAATACTTCTGTATTCTTATTCAGTTTCTGTCTATACTTGTTACTTGTCCTTCACAATTAAGTCTTTGTCTCTTTTACCGTAGATAACAGTAAAGTCGCCAGGACAACTTTTTTTCTGTTTACAGACGTGTGGGGGCGTTAATATATACATTTCCGAAATCCATGATTTCAGGAAAGATAGAATGGGCTATCTGGAGAGTCTGTTTAATTTTGTGTCTTCATCTGTATCATAGTATAGCTATAAATGAACAATTTACAAAAATTGCTACAAAGTGGCTACCAACAAAAAAGTCGCCATCTAGTGTTTATTTACTGGGTGTCCTCCCGCAGCCGTCGTCGCCCGAAAAAAAAACGAGTAGTGAAATTTGAAACCGTATATACTTGCAGATACAAAGCATAATACAACGCTGAAGCAGAGTAGATTATACAATCATGATATAAACTACTGTGTATCATCTTCAGTGGCACATACAAATCAGTAGTAATGCTATAATTCGTAATATTTGGCGCCTGGCGACATGATTGCAAGTGGCGACTTTACTGTTATCTACGGTAGTGTTTTTCTTTACTTTTACACTTCACAGTCTACTGGCTAGTAATCACTAATCTAAGTAATCTACCAATCTTCCTCTTCCTCCTCTTCCTCCTCCTCCTCCCACTTCTTCTGGTTCAGCATGTGGAGGTTGGCAACTAATCACACACACGACCAGTATACACGCTCTCAATCCCAAGTTCCAGCACACACTGACTGAGTGACTGACTGACTGTGCTACACTTGGCAAGTTGGCAGTTGGCAGTGTCGTCTCCACAATATTTGGTGGGAACTTATGTTCACGCGGGCACTTGCCACTTTGAAGGTGGTGACCGTCACAATTATTGCGATTGCGATTAAAAACTTTTAGCGGTCCGCAACCCGCAATTCGGCATTTTTTTCAGGTATCCGTAATTGCGCAATTCCGCAACCGAATTACACACTCCGCAAGTTATTGCGATTGCGTTTCAAAATTTTGGCGGTCCGCAATTCGCAATTCCGCAATTTTTTCAGGCATTCGTAATTGCGCAATTCCGCAACCGAATTACCATTCCGCAAGTTGCGGACTAAAATTGCGGAATGCCCTCCTTTGATGTATTCATCCGCCGGATTAGATAACCGGGTTTTCACGGACCTTCCAGGCGCCATGCGCCACTGGGTAGCCGTCACGGTGTAACATAAAATTGAAGACAAGTTGAAAGGACTATTTAAGGCCTCTTCCATTTGCGACATTTCAAGAACCAGTTCACGGAACCCAAGAACTCAGGCGTTCCATTTGCGCACGAAAACCTGGGTCCGAGGCGACGCGCGTAGTGACTCAGCAAAACCCTTCAACTTTCTCAACCCACATCTGGAGGTCGGTAGATATTTCGGTTCATCCAGTTCATAACAGACAATGGCCGCCGCATAAAGTCTGCCTGGCCCCATTTGACGTTAAAATCAAGAGTTTGCTGCACGCACGAGTCGGAGAGGATGACTGACGGTATCAGATGGTAAGTAATACTGTGATGTGCTTGTGTGAGTGGAAATATTATGGAAAATCAGAAGGAAAGTGCTGAAATACGCGATTTTATTGTTGGCTCTTATCAGGCCTTGCCCGTATATTTGTCAGGCAAGATCTACTATATATCTAGTTTGTTCAAGGCACACAGTTTATGCCAATACATCTACTCGTATAAACCAAGTATATGGAGCGTTCCACTGAGCGATTAGAGGCGTTAGTTGTATAACAGGTACTCGTGATTCAGTCGCCTAGTGGCGAAAATGATTCAGAATTGTGTTGATATTGGCACCATACTCACAGTGCTAGCATATTGTTAGAGTCAAGATGCTTGCCTGAAGGTACCTGGAACTTTCGCCGATAGGAATTCTCGCCGACATCGGCGAGTATATAAACTTTTGGTACCTGGAACTGTCGCCGATAGGAATTCTCGCCGATGTAGCGTGCCTACTAGCTACCCTGCCCAGATGAATACACGACCTTTCGAGCGGAGGACCATTCGGAGGACCAAATTGTATGTGTTTGTGTTGCGTGTGTGTGTTGCGTATGCGTGCAGGTGTATGTGTTGCGTGTACTTGCGTGTGTGTGTGTTTCGTGTGCTTGCGTGTGTGTGTGTGTTTATGCGTGCAGAGGAAACTAGACCAGGCCGTGAGACCTACACGTGGTGGAAGGGGATAACACCTGGGGCACCTGACCTGACCTGACTTAATTCCCTCTACCTACCTAGAATGTCGTAACGGTAGTATTTATAGAAACAGGACGCCTAGCTGTTACGCCTTTGTGTGCGTGTGTGTTTGTTTGTATGAAAATTGTTTGAAAGAAAAAGTGAGTGCATTATAACGTAAAACTCAGAGGCAGCTGAAGCATCCTCCTCATTCACAGACATCCTGAGGACAACAGTTACTGAAGTCTGGACAGAAAACATTGTTTCCAACCTTTGGAAACAGTTGGGAAACATTATTTCCAACCTTTGGAAAACAGTTGGAAACATTGTTTCCAAACAAGTTTTCATCAATACTACGGCAGTGAGAAGCGGAGCAAGGTTTGCGGGGCGGGGATCCCCCCACACATGTCAAAAAAAAAATATTACGACAAAAACGCGTGCCAGATTCATTCCATACACATCAAAACTATTCAGGAAAACTAAGTTCGAAATCGTTGAAAGCCCACTACCGAAAATGTATTCGCTCGAATGGTCCTCCGCTCGAAAAAGTATTCGCTTGAATCGTCCAGACACCGGCCTGATAGCTTCACTGCCACGACTACACACAGGCATTCGTTTGTATTTCGCGTGGCAATTTTGTATTATTATCATATTCGCTTATTTAACCTACATAACTACAGTATTTAACCAAAACCTATCCTAAACCTCACCAAACCAATATCAAACCTTAATTTAACCTAAATTTAACCACTTATTTTTAAATGATAATAGCGAGGTTAGGTTACGTTTAGGTTAAGTAAAAGTTTGGTTTAGATTAGGTTTAGGATAAGTCTGGGTTAAGTTCTATAGTTATTTATGGTTATAACCGTTATTTAGATTACATATAGCGGCAGGGAAGCTATCCGGGCGGGGTAGCTAGTCGGTGGGTAAATATTCCGGAGGAGTTGGCGGCGCCAGCCACCGGGTCAATCGCGCACCATCAATTTTTTTTTCGTTCCCTAAGTAACAACAACCCTAACCCAACAGTACCCTAAGCATAGCATAACCTAAACCAAACCTTAACCTAACCTAACCAAACCTAAGCGTAACCTAGCCAAGCAATTATTATATAAAAATAATTGTTATATATTTGGTTACTGCAAATATTTTTATGCCGTACAATATACAGAGCAGTGAATAATAGATACAAAAAAGTAACATGTAAGGCCTGTGGATTAGGGTACGCCGTAGGTCCAATGAAAAGTGAAATATAGATTATTTCGAATTTGGCAGGGTGTTATCTTATGTAAAATTGAATTTTAAGGGTGGTTTGTCCTCTTCAACTTTTTGGTTTGAGCACTTCTTGCTATACAAAAATGGACTTTTATATTTATATGCAAAACATAGCTTAAAGTGCGATTTTGCATAGTAAGAATTGCTCAAATGCAAAAATGGAAATAGATAAAATCGTCTTAGAATTCCATTTTACATAGGAAATTGGCATGCCAAAGTTGAGAAAAAGAATTTCTGTTATACGGCGTACCCTAACCAGGGTACCAAAATAGTTGGATTGGGTTACGATGGGAGGAAGGACAAGACCAGGGCGATGGTGCCCGACAGCTATGGGAAACTGCACCCAAGGTTGATCAGGGAGGAGCATGTGTCAGTGACAGAGGAGCCATCTGGAAGGTACCTTTGGCACTTTGTACCAGACGACCCGGTGCCACCTGAGAAGCCTGCGTTCAAGGTGGCTCAGGCTCTCTATGATCTGCTGGTGACATACGACTCCACCGACTCGCTGATCGTACTGCAAGGTGACTCAACTAGGCCCAACACGGGGTGGAAGGGTGGTACTCACGCCCATTTGGAGAAGATGCTGGGACGCAAGTTCTTCTGAAGTATATGCGTGTTGCACACAAACGAGTTGCCCCTGCGCCACCTTATCACCAGCATCGACGGGCCTACCTCATCTGACACTGCTTCACGGGTCCAGTGTGCAGTCTGCTGTCCAGCGTGAATAAGATGCAGTACAACGCAGAGTTCAGAGGAGTGCCAGGTGGTGAAGATCTCACGGAGATACCAGAGTATATCCTGGTCAACATGTCCACTGACCAGCAGGTCTCCTACCAGCTGGTCCAGGCTGTGAAGCGGGGCGTTCTCCCGTCCGAGCTGCAGGAGATCAAGTGTGGCAAGGTGTCCCACTCCAGATGGCTCCCACAGCCCAGTCGCTCGTGTGCATGTGACCAGAAAGCATGGACTGACTGGCAAAGAACTGAACACCCTGGAAATCCTAGTCAAGTACTACCTTGCAGGTGTACTTCAAACTCTACTACGACATCAAGGTTCACCACAGACTAGAGGACGGCCCCTCAAGCACATCCTCAACGCAGCTCAGAGTGATGAGGTCGCAGCCCAAGAAGGTCCAACCAGCTGTGACCTACGTGCGGACAGGACCATGATTCGCACACTCAGAATGTGTCCTCCTCTAGCTGATGGCGAGTCAGAGTGAGGACGACCGCAGGTTCGCCGTGACCCAGATTTTGAAGCTGAGGGCTGGCGAGGAGTATGGGGACACCAGTGTAAGACGCTCGCATCACACCCAAGCTGAACTTGTCAGCCACCAGCTTGCAAACACTGATCAGCTTGCAGCCTGGCACGTGCACGAGCCGGCATTCACCTGTTCACTTACCGGGGATCAGATCACAGGAGATCCTGGTCAAGCCGTACGAGGTTCCGGAGTTCTCTATCCACACTCAGACCACCGAAAGAGTCGTGAAGCAGGTGACAGAGGCTGCGGCAGCAGTGGTGGGGCAGCAGGCCAGAGACGGGTTCATCCGGGCTCGGGCCCACACCGGGAGACCATGCTCTGCTTCAGGTCTAGAAGGACATGATGGACACGTTCTAGGCCAAACGTAGAGGCTGTGACACTGTGATGTAGTGCCTGATGAACCAACTGATCAGAAAGAGCTTACCACGCTAGTCATTTGGAACTCATATTGGTGCATGATGCAATACACAGGACCAACCGGACACTGCGTACTCATTTAAGCATTATTCGATAAGGGTGCAATATAAAAGGGCGATTATCCATAGTAAGAATTGCTCAAATGCAAAAAATGGAATGAGATAAAATCGTCTTAGAATGCCATTTTACATAGGAAATTGGTATGCCAAAGTTGAGAAAAAGAATTTTTGTTATACGGCGTACCCTACTGTGGATCCATCTAACTCCATAGGAATAACAATTGTGGGGGGATCTGGGGCGTTTACGTAAGAGGTTGTTATGGGAGGTTAGCTTTAACCTATGGAGGAATCTGGCATTAGGGTAGAAAAACTTGTCTGTTGGCGGATCGAGTCTGCCGGGAGATGAAGTGCAGAGTGAAGTAAAATTGTTACCGTGATTATAGTGTCTTGTTGTGTTCATCCTTACTTTGAAATCTGATAACGTGAGTAGTTAAAGCAGATGGTTGGAAACACAAGTGGAGGGAGACTGATATCATTGTACACCGTAGGAGGTATAGATAAATGTTTATTAGTTATCATTTTGTGTTTCTGTTGCCATGATCTCGGTGCAACATTATGGATCATACCTGTGTCTTGCACCTTTTTCTTTTTTATTATATTATTTTAAACTTCTTGAAGCAGATATTTGGAGAAATGTATGCATCAACACAAAGGCTTGTACTATGATGGCGGTCAAGCGACGAACAACCAACGAAGGTTACCATGCGAAGCCTCTTTTTTTGGAACGAAGAGCAACGATGCGGTCGCAGGTCATTCGCACCGACCGTCGTCATTGCTCTTCACTCCAAAAAAGATACCTCTCATGGTACCCTTCGTCGCTCGTTCGTCGCTTGACCGCCATCAGGGCTTTTGGTACGAATTGTCAGGTTAAATCAAGTAGATTTTCATGCATTTCTGTATGTTAAAACTATACTCTTTACTAACTGTTCATGTCGGACAAGTTCCTTTGTCTTTTATTGACAATGCAGCTCAGTGGCTCCTGGCTTTCGGGAGGAAGAACTACAACCGATTCCGCCTCAAGAATCTGGATAAAGGTGTCTTCAGTGGCGACTGGAATGATTCCGAGTTGCTGAGGATTATTGGGGCTTACGGCCGAGTTAGGGCATGGAGTGAGAAGGCAACCGGTTCCTTTGCCAACACTCTCTTCTCCCTGGGTGAATCAGTGATGCCCCGTCTCCCGGCCGACTGGTCCCCAAAGCTGACGCGCAGGCCGGATTCATCGAAGACATCAAGCGCCTCTTCCCATTAAACACCACAACATTCCTCACCACTGCCAACCGAGACTACGTGGCTGCCCGGGCTGCTGGCGGAGCTCTGCACAGCGCGAAGGGACTACCGGCAGATACCACAGGCGGTATTGGCGACAATTTTGACCTGGACACCGCTTATAACTTCCTCCTGTGGATCACCACCGTCGTATCCGACTCAGTCCGGCACACCGAACTCATCACGTGGACGCTGTGTGCCGTCGCCAAGCAGGGAAACGCATCGGACGCCTTCTGCACCAAGATCACTGATGCTGTTCAAGCGGAAGTTGGGCTTTCCATCACTATGCCCAATGAAGCTTTAGAGACAATCTGGCAGGCTTATGGGGATTTCATCAATGAGCTCAACGTTAAGGAGGTATTCCAAAAGTGGATAGAGTATGTGCCTGCTAACGCCTTACTTGTGCGCATAACAATCATGCAGGCAGCGGGTGAAGGACTAACTGCCTTTGCTACCGTCCTCAAGGCTATGAGGGCACACCCCAGGTTCAACTGGAGCCGCATCTGCCAAATGAAAGACAATTCTTCCAAATATTTCACCTATCTGCAGTACTATTCCTTAACATGAAAATTTTAAAATAAGTCCATATGTGAAATTTTCTGTTTGAAGATGACTGAGGCCCACGCCCACGCCTCTCTGATGCATGGACCTAAAACAGCTCGTTTTGCAATGTCCCCGGGATACCTGTCAGAAAGTGGAGATCAAAGTATTGGTAAGTAGTACTACTAGAAATGTGTATTCCAATAATATAATTTCATATAATACTGATAGTAATGTAATATTATTCCCACAATAAGTTTTTCTTATCAATACAGGGGTTGATTTATATGTATTTCTTCTATAAATGAAGTTATACAAGACTATACAATGTGTTTGGCACAGTGGCTTTTTGTTGTGGTTTTTTACTTAATGCTTAGTTTTATTTTTCAGGATTTATGCCAATAATATATTTAAGATAGTATAAACCTAAGCATGGTTCTTCGTAATATATGTACCTTACTCTATTATAGTACTGCAGATAGGTGAAATATTTGGAAGAATTGTGGGTTTGGTGAAACAAGCATGAAATTTGGCAGACAATTAAAAAAGGTGCTTGGGAAGATATTTGGCTATAGGGCCATTCCAGATTCATTCCATGAGCGGAGTGCCTGCCATTTTACAAAATGGCTGCCAAAATATCTTCTCGAATGTTGTATCCGCCATAGCAATGGTGCCCGTGCACTCTTTTATGTTTTCCTCTACTTTTTTTTCTCTCTAGTTTTTTCTACTCTAGTGGCATATGTAACTGTTTTTGGTACAATAGATGTGGTATTAGTCACAAGATAATTTTGAATAAAATACATTTTTAATATTATTTGGACCCAGAAGGCTCACATCTGGCTTGTGATTATGGCCTTGGATTCAGGAATGCAGGTTTTTGTTAGACTGTGATGTTCATTTAATATAGACTCCAGCTAATTTAATCCTTTCACATATTTTGACCATTTTCTTCTGCTTTCAGGTGTGACAATGGCCAAAGTTTACAAGGTGGTGGATCCCCTACAGCCCGGGACATCAACCCCGGCTCTTTGAAACTGACTGGAGCAAGTGCGTTCTTTGTCAGGAAGACACGTCAGAGGTGCTTCACTGTCCAGCCGAGTTTTACACGTGCCACACAGGGAGCAGGGTACAAGACAATTGCTGACTTCTTGTAGGTTTTGACAGGATTGGCTGTTTGCCCACCCTCAATCAATCTTTCAAGGCTTGATGATGGGAATGGCACTAAAGAAACACTACAGCGACACAAGGCCAAGTGGCACAATCATGTAGGCTCCTCTACAACAGAAACAAAACTAAAGCGTGCAGAGAAGCGTAAGAAACCCCCAGAAGATGCTGCTGATGGGCTCTGCTGATAGCTCAAAGAAGTTCCACCTGCAAGAGTGCTGGTAAGAAAAGGCTTCCGCCGAAAAATGCTTTTACTGTGACAAACCTGCACCAGATGGGGAGTCTTTGACTCGAAAAGCATCAACATTTGGGCTTGATATCAAAGTCAGGAAGGCTGCAATGAAATTGCAGACAAATCCCTACTGGCCAAACTGGGTGCAGGGGGACTTGATTGCACAAGAAGCCCGGTACCATCTGCCATGCTTGCTCTCTTTGTACATTTATTATTCATCAGAAGAGGAAACGACTCTGAGACACATTAAGTATGCCCTTCCGTCCGACCCCCGGGGGATGTAGTGTGGAAGCTTGCAAACGAAGCTGACGAGATGGATTACAACCTAGGGCCCGTACCATTTGACGAGGACGATCTAGTTTTCCCGGTTGGATGAAGTTGGAATGAGCGTGGGGAAACCCGCGAGAGACGTGTGCTGCAAGGAGCTGAGAAAACGGCCCATGACTGTTGTCAATCCCCCCTCTGTCGTGTGGAACATTTAATTGAGGGGATTGGGGGAGCGAAGGCCAGTGGAAGATCTCAAACATCACGACATATTTGGGCTTAACAGCTGCGGCCTCCCAACTGTGGTCTGAGCGCCATCCTCCCGGACATTCCTTGTTGGACAATTGACGATCCGGGGGGGGCCCCGGGGCTATCGGGTGCAGCTTGGTCACCGGGGGCAACCCGTTTCCCACATTCTAGAACACCGAGCGAAGACTGGAACTCGAACCAATAATGGCCCGGGCGCTCTCTACTAGAATGTGC
>JACEEZ010002676.1:0-16916 GCA_016584305.1 Chionoecetes opilio
TTGCCCTTTTCGGGCCGGTTTTTTGAGGTAAACCCTCCCTGAGGGAAAAACCTCCTTTTTACTTCTCTCGCTAGCCCTCGGTTAAAAGGGCGCTTTCCGTGGACATGGTTTTTCACCATGTAAGGCTGTATTGGCGGTTTGAACACTTCGAAAGGGTTTGCTGAGTAGATAGACGAATTCCGATAACCCAGACCACCCCTAAACTTCTTTCTTCGTGTGCTGAAAGCTATTTTCCGAGGTGCTGAGGTACGCGGGCACAGCAATTATCCTTTCCTTTCCGTCCTGCCTCTGGCGAAAGGAAGCACCCAGTCCCAAGTTGGATTTGCATCTGTATAAGGTAAAGGGCTGGAGAAGTCTGGGTAGCGACGATAAGACTGGTTGATGTGTTCTTTGGGGCTTGGGAAAACGCTTGCTCCAATCGGCTACAGCTCCAGGTAAACCCCCTTACCCAAGAGGCGATGGAGGGGTGCTGCTATATCTAAACCTTTGACAATCTTCTGTAGTCCAACGCCAAACCGAGAAACTACGTAATTCCGACGTCGGTATGGGGGTATGTTGCCTAGGGCCCCTCATCTTGTCAGGGTCGGGCTGGTTTCACGGCCCACTCACCACATGGCCGATGCCCGAGCGCCTAACTTCTGATCTTTCTATAATTTCTGATTGGGGCAAAGCAAACCTTGTTTTGTTCAATGCCTCAAAAACCAATTTCTTCACCTATCTACTCGACAAAACCTGCCAGATAACTATCCCCTCTTCTTCAATGACACTAAACTGTCTCCTTCTTCTAAAATGAACATTCTAGGACTATCCTTTACTAAAAATCTGAGCTGGAAATCTCCATCTCATCTCTTCTAAACAGCTTCTAAGAAGTTAGTGTGCTGTGGCGTCTGCGTCCTTTTTTTTCTCCCTCCCAATTGCTTGCTATCTACAGGGGCCTTATCCGCCTTTGTATGGAGTTGTCTCACATGTTTGGGGAGGATCCACTCATGCAGCTCTCCAAAACGGGGTTTTGAGTCAAGCTTTTCGTCTCACCAACCCCTCTTCTCTGACTGTCTGTCTTCAATCTTTTAAATCACCGCCGCAATGTTGCTTCTCTTGCTCTCTTCTACCGTTATTTTCATCTCACTGCTCTTCTGAACTTGCTAACTACCTCCTCCCCCCCCCTCCCGCGGCCTCGCTGCACAAGACTTTCTACTCATTCTCATCCCTATTCTGTCCATCTTCCTAATGCAAGAATTAATCAGTATCTTTTCTCTTTTATTCCCTTTCACTGGTAAACTCTGGAACTCTCTTCCTGTATCTATTTTTTTCCCCTTTCCTATGACTTAAATCTTTTCAAAGAGGAGTAACAAGACACCTCCCGAACTAAATTGGCTGACCCTCTTTTTTATTTAATTCTCTTACTGTCTTCTTTATAGGGACTGGCAACTAAGCGGGCCCTTTGTGTTACCCATTTTTTTTGTGCCTTGGCCAGTTCTTTGTGTGTAAAAAAAAAAAAAAAAAAAAAAAAAAAAAAAGTTCCCATCATTGGGATTTCTAATAATTTTAACCACAGCGTTTCATATCAATGGTAACACATTCCAAGGGTAAGAGCTATACTTTTCCGGACTTTTTGTTTTTAAGGACCACCCTAATAGTCTATATACTATATATATAATATTAATATATATAATATATATATAATAATATAATATTATATAGATAATATATATATATATTCTACATATATATATATATATGTAGTAACTGTAATACACACAGACTGCGGATAACACGGGGGGGGGGGGGGGGGGAGGGGGGTGGCGGATGTTTTCTACTACTACAATTTTGTTTTTTTTTTTGTTTTGAGCTATAGCACCTGTCGGCTATTTGTTCTTTGAGGCTTCAGGCGGTTGGGCCATGCACATTCTAAGAGTCATGATGTCGGCGTTTCTCGCCCGTTGGTGCGCAGCGCTGGATTTTTATAGTGACACCTGTTTTTCTAGGTGAAAGATCCCGTTTTCTGTGATTTCAGATCCTGCAGGCAGGCTCATGCTCCACCTGGTGCTTTCTCCGTCGCACCTGCAGTCGAAAAAACAGGTATATCTAAATGATCTTATTGATCTTTCTATATCTTTTTTTTTTTTTTTTCGTTTGGTCCTATAGCGCTTATTGAGTCTAGCGCTGTAGGCTTATGGAAAGTCGTGATGATGAGTCGATCTCGCCTCGTTATGGCGCAGGCTTGACTTTTTACAGTGTGACCACCGTGGTCTTAGGTGAGATCCCGTTTTCTATGATGTGATGTTTCGGATCTACATCAGGCTCCTGCAGCCCTAGAGTTCCTCCGTTGCACTTACAATTGGAACAGCTATACAGCTGCATTGCGGGGTTCTTCAGCCACTCGAGCGATGGTTTGCAGTTGCTCCTTGGTGGAACTAGAACTTGGGACTTCTTTCCCCTACCAGGCTCTTGTCGACAGCATTAAGATGGTCGAAAGAGTTGCTCCGGCAGGATCGAATTGGGAACATTGAGTTTCACCATTCTAAGACGCTAACCACCCGGTCACCCGGCCTACCATAGATACCTATATATATTATATATATATATATATATATATATTATATATATATATAATATTATATATTATATACCATATATATACGTATATATTAGGGTACGCCGTAGTAAAATGAACAGTGAAATATAGATTATTTTGTAATTTGGCAGGGTGTTTTCTTATTAAAGATTGAATTTAAGGGTGGTTTGAACCACTTCACCTTTTGGTTTGAGCACTTCTTAGCTATGCACAAATGGATTTTATATATATATGCAAAACATAGCTTAAAGTGCTGATTTTGCATAGTAGAATTGCTCAAATGCAAAATGGATGAAATAAAATCGTCTTAGAATTCCATTTTACATAGGAATTGGCATGCCAAAATTGAGAAAAAGAATTTTTGTGTTATAAGGCGTACCCTACCCAGGGTACCAAAATAGTTTGGATTGGGTTACGATGGGAGGAAGGACAAGACCAGCGCGATGGTGCCGGACTGCTATGGGAAACTGCACCCAAGGTTGATCAGGTAGGAGCATGTGTCAGTGACAGAGGGCCATCTGGAAGGTACAGAGGGGGGGAAAAAAGGCATAAAGGAACAAAAGACGACCTTTGGCACTTTGTATCAGAGGACCCGGTGCCACCTGAGAAGCTGCGTTCAAGGTGCTCCGCCTCTCTATGATCTTCTGGTGACATACGACTCCACCGACTCACGCAACTGAATCGTACTGCAAGGTGACTCACATAGGGGCAACACGGGTGGAAGGGTCGTACTCACGCATTTTGAAGAAGATGCTGGACGCAAGCTCTTCTGGAGTATATGCGTGTTGCACACAACGAGTTGCCCCTGCGCCACCTTATCACCAGCATCGACGGGCCTACCTCATTTGAACACTGCTTTCACGGTCCGTGTGCAGTCTGCTGTCCAGCGTGGAATGAGATGCAGTACAACGCAGAGTTCAGAGGAGTGCTAGGCGCTGAAGATCTCACCGAGATACCGGAGTATATCCTGGTCAACATGTCCACTGGACCAGCAGTCTCCTACAGCTGGTCCAGGCTGTGAGCGGGGCGTTCTCCCGTCCGGGAGCTGCAGGATATCAAGTGTGACAAGGTGTCCCACTCCAGATGGCTCACACAGCCCGTCGCTCGTGTACTGTGGACCAGAAAGCATGGACTGAATGGCAAAGAACTGAACACCATGGAAATTCTAGTCAGTACTGCCTGCAGGTGTACTTCAAACTCTACTACGACATAAGGTTCACCACAGACTAGAGGAACGCCCCCAACACATCTCACGCAGCTCAGAGTGATGAGGTCGCACCCCAGAAGGTCCAAACAGCTGTGACCTTCTACGTGCGGACAGGAGCATGGTTCGCACACTCAGAATGTGTCTCTCCTGCTCGCTGATGGCGATTCAGAGTGGGACGACGACAGGTTCGCCGTGACCCAGATTTTGAAGCTGAGGGCTGGTGAGGAGTATTGGGGACACCAGTGTAAGCCTCGCATCACACCCAGCTGACTTGTCAGCCACCAGCTTGCAGCCACTGATCAGCTGGCAGCCTGGCCGGTGCAACGAGCCGCTTCACCTGTTCACTGCCGGGGATCAATCCAGTGATCCTGGTCGAAGCCGTACGAGGTTCCGGAGTTCTCTATCCACACTCAGAGCACCGAAAGAAGTCGTGAAGTCGGTGACAGAGGCTGCGGCGCAGTGGTGGGGCAGCAGGCCAAGAAGGTTCATCCGGCTCGGCCCACCACGGAGACCATGCCTGCTTCATGTCTAAGAAGTGACCTTGATGTACACGTTCTAGGCCACGTAGAGGCTGTGACACTGTGATGTAGTGCCTGATGAACGCACTGCTCAAAAGAGCCTACCACGCTAGTCATTTGTAACCTCAAATTGGGGCATGATGCAATACACAAGGACCCAACCGGACACTGCTATCATTTAAGCATTATTCGATTAGGCTGCATATAAAAGTGCGATTTTGCATAGTAAGAATTGGCTCACATGCAAAATGGAATTAGATAAACGTAGAGGGGGGGGGGGAGGAGGGAAGTTCTATTTTACATAGGAATTGGCATGCCGAATTGAGAAAAAGAATTTTTGCTATATGGCGTACCCTAGTATATATATATATATATATTATATATATATATTATATATATATATATATATATATATATATATATGGTCTATATATATATTATAATATATATACTATAATATATATATATATATGTTATATATATATATCTTATATATATATAGTAAAGATTTTACCGTTCTGTATAAAAAAACCCTAACCTAACCTGACCTTTGCCTAACCGAACGGTAACCTAACCTAACCATTACTGTCAGCGAGAGTTTCCGTTTTGTGTCGAGACGAGAATTTCGGTAGACGAGAGTACCAGGTATCGGCTGGACTGCATCCCCCACACAGTATAACAAACATTGATTTCGCCAAAAAAAAAGTTATATATATATATATATACAATAGGATATATAGTATATAATATATATATATATATATATTATATATATCTATATATATAATATATATATATATATATAATATATATTATATATATATATATATATATATATATATATATATATATATTATATATATATATATATATAATATATATATATATATAAATATCATAATATATAGATATATAAATAAAAGACATCAAAACCATTCAGAAAAGAAATGTGACGCCCTCAAATCAGTGTTGCCCACTAGCGAAAATGTACCTGACTCGTGATGGCGGAACAGCAAGCGTCTATTTTTGCCGGAATGAATCCCATGTGTGAGCGTAATCTCAGAAGACGGCGTTTTCTCCCGATTTTGCGGCCAAACTTTTTGTCAGTGGTGAAGGACCCTTTACACTGCCCTGGTCCCACATTACCCTTTCGGAATCCCATCGAATGAGCTTTCACAGACGAACTTACAGGTCACAATCACAATTAGGGGAATACATCTTTATATCCCATTATTATATAGACCTTGGAGGGATGCGAACCGATCATATGCACAGATGACATATTTACACAATCATGCCTATTACACATATACAACCCAGTAGTTTTAAAAGGCAATAAGCAGTATCGCCCGCAGTATTATATCTGTATGAGCATTAATTTATCCCATGAACTATTTCGAGTGATGACGATGAGTCGCGTTTGTAGAAGCCCGATGCATTCAGTGAGCTTCTTCTACAACTGCTTGTGTTGACTTCCTAGACTAAAGTTTCTGCGGAGAGAAAAGTGTTTCTGCCACAAACTCATCTCAATGTTGCGCCTTCGTGCACATTCGCCTTCAACTTAGTATGGCATTATTTCAGATATAATAATAATTTGCTCATGGTCATATTCTGCTTGTGTCCGTTGCGTAAGTCCTTGAGCCTTTGCTATTACGTCAAGAGCAGTCGTATCCTTGTGGTTCGGTTGCCACGTACAGGCATCAGGACTAGCCTACGCGTCCAGAGCCCACTGTCAGTACAATCTCACACCAATTTCCCGCCTGCATCCTCCTCTGCATGCAGCTCTCTCCTGCCCTCAGTAACATGTCCAGCCTATTCTCAATTTTGCACATAAACCATCATCTTGTCCATCGAGAAATACTTTGCTGTGGCAGAGAGACTGGTTTGGTGGTGATGATTGAGGAGCTTTGAAGGGGATACTCTCCTAAAGTCTTCAAATGTCTCACATTACAATTTTTTCCTCTCTGCAGCAAAACTATTGTGCTGGAGTGAATTAAATTACTCATGCACGCTCAGGTATGTGCACTGTTCCTCAAGTTTGATAAAGTGCATTAAAAATATAAATTCAAGTGTGCCAGATACGGTGAGGTGCCGGATCCAGAATACCAGATAAGGGAGTTTCCACTTCTTAATTCCAAAACCCGAAAAGTGAGGCCTCAGTAACATCGCTGGCTCCCATATTGTTTTGAAAAAAAATAGCTTTGTGTGTTTCGACAGCACAGAACAGGTCCGAATGAGTCAGGCTCTGAAAAAACCTACAATTAAGTGCCAAACTGATCCACATGAGCCTGCATGTCCTAGTGCTTACCTGCAGGCAACCTTTCCATGCTGCCCTTGCTGCTGCCTGGGTGTTCCATGCAGGCCACTGGCTACCCCCAAGGTGGCATGGGTTTACAGCCCACGAGTTAACAGCATCCCTACCCAGTACCCCCCAGCTGACGTGTGTTTTGCAGTCGTCTCCTCTTATTTTGAGGGACACACATGCAGATCCACCCTCTTAAACAATTCCCGCTGTACCTCCTACCCTGTGGCGACATGTCCTTGACTCCTGCTGAGTGCTGGACGCCTCGCCGCGCCTCCTAGGTACTCAGACGCCGCCGAGAGCACGGAAAGTTGGAGGGATCGAGGCTAAACACTTGATCTATGTAACGTTTAGCCTGGTGAAGGGTAGTCCATGGGCTGGCGGTGGTAGGTAAAGGGGCCACAGATATAACTGCTGGTCAAGGGCAACGCAACCAGTTTTTGGAGCTGTATGACATGCAAAGCTTTACTAGGTTCATGGGAGGAGAGTAATGTCCAAGGATGCACATCGATAGTTAAGGGTAATTTTCTGTGGACCCTATCATTAGGTACCAGAAATTGTTTTAGACTTATGATTCATGAATAAATCATGGGAATATACGATGCGCTTAGCGCCTTTTTCCTAATGCATTTTTTTAGAACATAATTGCGTGTTTTAACGAGTATAAGTTATTTTGTAAAATCCTCCGAGTAAACTTATTCCTCTGTAGTTTATACAAGATGTCCTTGTTTGCTTTTCCCTCATAAAGCAGTTAATACCGGGCTACCACAATTTTCTTATATCACACCTCATTCCAGAATATTATTAATATTTTTTTTTACGTTGTAGCCTACAGACCTGTTGTAGGCTTATACAAAGTCTTGATGTTGTTCGATCTCGCCTGGTTGGTTTCTGCAGGCTGGGATTTTTATAGTGACACTTGCGGACTTAGGTGAAGATTCAATTTTCTGTGATGTTCGATCTCACCTGAGGCTCGTGCAGCCCTAGAGTCATCCGTCACCTCGCAATCGAAGACAGGTATATTTTAGGCTGCATAGGGGTTTCTCCGGCACTCGACGATGGATTTGACAGTTGTCCTTGGTGAGACTTGGTGCTCTTGAAGATTGGCCCGGCAGGATTTCGGAACTCGGGGACATTGAGTCAGTACTCCAAGACGCTACCACTCGGCCCACCGCCTCCCCCAATATGTTGAATAATCTAACCAACAACCTCACTACTACTACCACAGCTGCCTGAATTTTGAAAATGCATTTAATATCGGCAACATACCCGAGTGTGTTCCTGAATGGGCTACTAATGATGACCAACTACATATATACATACATGCATGCCTGTATTAGTAACATACATCATACTTCCAACGCAATGCATAATGAGATCTTTCATTTCCTCCCCTGCAGGGTGAGGTCAGACATGGAGGAGGATGCTCATTGCCCACGCCTGGCAGTGTAAGGTGTGGCAGAGAGGGAGGCAGCATGTTGTACCGGCCATAATTAGCCTCTCCAAACAGCTGCTAAGGAACAGGCGCCTGTGAGGTCCATCCTATGTGACTTTATAGTGGGGCGCCCCAGGGTGCCGTGTTGTGGCCTACACTGAAACAAGTACGTATACAAGCCTGCATGTGTGTGTCACACGGGTGTGTGTATTAAGCTTTTTGGATTTACAGGGAACAGAGTTAAGCATCGTACAGTCCATCCTCGCAAAACTGCTATTAACCAGGTTATTCACAGTTCAATAGATTTGTATGGGAAGTACATTTCTTGTATTTCTGTTAATGTGGTCTTTTCAACTTCTTCCGATAACCTCTATATATTGTGTCCCATAAAAACATGTTCCCTTTTTGACATTACCATCCCTTGAAAACCATCAATGCATTAATAAGATCGCTCTCCCTGACGGATGCACCGGAGAGGACATATCACTTCATCAGGATAATAGAGAGTGGGCATTCACTTATTTGGACGAAGAGATGATGAAAGCTGATTGTTCAATGCTTTGACCAAGTTTTGGAATATGCAGCATTGGTTTGCTCACTGCATAAAAAGAATAATAAGACTAGTGAAAGAACACAGATATCCTAGACCCACTTGACCAGTGGGTACCCCTCCTGGTACAGTTGAACCGGATCTCGACTGTTAGAGATCGTCTTCTATGCAGGTGGGTTCGAACGCCACATCAGCTAAAAGGGAATAATTATTTTCCCGAATTAAAATTGTCCCTTATCAGTATCATATGTGGAGGAACGCTGATGAGTTTTCAGAAGATGAACAGTGGGCCAAGGCAGTGTAACGTCAGATCGGCTATTCTTCCCCCTTGGAGCATTACATGGCTTACCACACCACATATGGCCAGCGCAGCTTTGTCAATGTGGCTCTGACAGACACTCCCTTGACCAAACTATTCCTTCGGTATCCCCTTCCGAAGACCATCACAACGACAAAAAGCATAGTAGAAATACCGAAAATTGCAAGAGAGACACACTAGAGAAAAGGCATAATAAACCCAAAGGAATACATTACAACGAGAAACAATTCCCCCCCCCTCCACCCCCAACGACGTTTAAAGTAATGCTGAATTATACAGTTTTGAAAAGTAAACTTTACAAACCCAGGACAATTATGTATTTGACAGGGGAGTACCTGTGTTCCTAACAACAATGGTGGTGTTACGTAAGTGGCCCGCATATGTCATCATGGGAGGTAGTAGGTAGTTCCAACATGTAAGAATGGTGTTTACAGATAGGCAGGTAATAGTGTCTATTCAGGTAATACAAGCTAGCTATAGTTCCTTCCCCACACAGGCAATCACCTTACAGTGGGATGGTCCTGGTGGCACATCACTTTTGGGCCCCCCTAACCTGCAATTCGGATCGCCATCACCTGGCCAACGCCCTCGCTGCCCACCTCCCCACGACCAACTCCACCCTTCTCAACTGTCACCTCCAATTACTCCCACAGGAATGGATTTGGTGGGTGAGTCCTTGCACTCCTATGGACGATCCTCTTACTTGGTGGCTGCTTTGCAAACCTGCATCCAAGTCCCTCTTCACGGAACTTGTGTATCATTACTTTAATGAAGTCAGGCTAATAAGACAATGTGCATTTTCACTCATTGTTCTTGCACACATTCTGTATGGCGGTGAGGTCAATCACCTTAATTACCTATGGAGGTAATGATATGACCTCATACCTGAATGCAAGTAGGAGAGACCTCTTCTTGCTTACTGTCTACAGGTGACTTCACCACACCTGCGTACATTCAATTTATCCACAACAATCCGCCTAGTTCAGACATAGATTAGTTAGATTAATGCTTACATCTTGCAGGAAAGATCACATCCTACACCTTGACTTCCATCCAGGCAGCTGATGTATCCCTTGTAACATAGTGGTGGATGCTCCAACGGGTTTTTTGCTGGACTGGCTGGGTCCGAACGCCTTTCCATGCTTGTTCTTGTCACCAACAGCCCTTGTTTGGCTGCTCATCACCTTTGCTAACAACAACCTCATGATGCTTTGGCCGGCAGGTGGGAACTGTTGTTGTTACCAGGGCCATTGCAGAAGTATGATTTATGTATTAGCATTACAATAATAAGCGGAAGAAGTAGAGACGGTTCTCTGTTCTGAGGTTTCTTTGAGTGTGGAATTGCGTGACTGAGTATGGTTGGAAAGCACAATAATAATGTGGTTAAATGGGAAAACTGGAAAGCCAAATTTGTTGATGTGTGTGTGTTTGTGTTTTTTTTTTACTACTATGCTTGTTTGTGATTTTGGTGACAGTGACTCCAACCTTCCTTCTCCTCAGGTTTTTCTGTGGCTTCGGTTTGGTGATGTGATGTTCTGCTTCCAAGACATACACTGCGGAAATCAGCAACACTGCTTCCTAGGCATGGGAACTTTCTTAGAAATTATGAGTTTCTTTGGACACATAGGGGTGGCGGCAGGAGCATTAACATGGAATGGTAAACACGATTGCAATGATTAACGTTGTCCTGTGATTATGAGTGGTTGCATCATGCTGGTCCTGCCGGAGCCCCGCCCTTCCTTGCCGTCCAAATAAGGCAGGGCGGAGGCCCGCAAAGCTTGTCTTAATTAGAGGCCCAAAGGCTGAACTTGGACGCGGAGCTAGTACTACCTGAAAACTCCAAAATGAGGCAAAAGGTTTGGGAACTCAGGTCTAAAAGCATTTTTTAGACTGGAGATCTTAAAGCAGTATTGACCTGTTGTGCTGTTTTATCATGCTGATTTTATGGTTCCATGGTGCTCATGGTGCACCTACACGGCATTCCTGCAGGACACAGGTGTGACCCTCGACCCCAGCCTGGGCACTCTCATCCTGATTTAGTGTGTTTTGAGCGGATCATCCTGCTCGTGCATCGTGGTGGATCGCATCGGCCGCCGCTGGAGCTTGATTGGCTCCTTCCACCTTGCATGGCAGCAGATACACCATACTGGGCTTTTACATTTACTTCTTTCCCTCACATAACACTTCAGCCTGACCTGAGGTCCATGTTTTTCGCTGAACGGCATGCAACGCCTTAGTAGGGTCCTAGGGCCTTCGCTTCACATTAGGTGAGAAGTATTTTGAGGGTCTTATCCTAAGCATTTTGTGCCGGGGGCTGAATCGAAAATCGTAGTTGGGTCACTCGTTTAGCGGTAAGTTTTTTCGCGCAGTTGGCAATTTTGCAATTTGGCAATAAAATTGGCAATTACAAATTGTCCGAATGAGAACCAACGTCGTAGAGACCTCGTTTTGGACTCAAATTGTAGGAGTGCATAAATGTTATTTATACCCGTGGTTGTACTGTTCGCAATTACTGAACTATATGGAAATTAAGATAAGTTGAAAAAATGGAGAAAAAATATAAAAGGAATCTTTTTGGCCTAATTTCACATCAAAAGTCATGAAATGTTTCTGGCTGTATCGTTCTTCATACGCACTACCTCTGATTAGTAGAAATGGTAACTTTCTCTGACTGTCCCCTCATGGTCGTATTTTATTTAAATACGGTAATGAATTTCGCAAATAATGTAAAATTTTCATTGGCTATATTTTAGAATACTATAAACCCGTAGAAATAAAATAAATTCATTTATTATATCGCACATTTTTCATTCCCAGGTCTCGCAATGAAATCGTGGGTCATTTGTCGTGCAACTACCGGAATGTGGTTCCTCGACTCGGACGCCAGGAGGATGTTCGGAGTATGCTGGCCAAGTGGTCTTCGAAGGCGAATGCTTCGAGGCCCACAGGAGGTCCTCTAGAGGGACGATTGTTCGGTTGGCACGACAGTGGCGAGTTGCTAAAATCAGCCCCACAAATTCGCGAGGCAGTACGGAGATGAGGCAACAGTACCTGTTCGGCGGAGCCGCCACCCCGGACCTTTCAAGTAAAGAAATTTTTTTTTCTTTTTTTCGAAAAAAATCGTTGACATGAAAATATTGCTTGATTATGGTCTAGTGATTCAAGGATGGAGCGCTAAGTGCGTGGCACTGATTTCCGATAAAACGTCGCGATGATGATAGAGATCTAACTCGCAGTGCGAGGAGTGGGAAAGCCGTGGGCCGCTTGGCCGCGAGGCTTTTAGCTAATAAACATTCTTTGAATACTTTTAAATTGATGTTTCGAGAAATATCTTATTTGCTATCATTATTTTTCATGCATGGATTCCTGAAAGTATATTTCCATTGTTAGTTTTCCATTACATTCCCGACTAAATAATAAAGTTTATCCATCTCTACTTCCTAACCTGCACCCCGCGCCTCGGTCCCCGCCGCGCACGCTCCTATTCCCCGGAAGGATGCTTCTTCTGCGTGATGGGACAAGCCAAATGAAGTCCTGCACGGTGAGCACGACCTGTAGTGCCAATCGAATCATTGAGGCGGTCCACAATGGAACGAAGTTCTGAGTGGAAATCCTGCTTCCTCCCGACCTCGACGTCCTTGCTGCCGACGTGATGTACCATAAGGTGCTGGAGCATTCATTGTCGTCAACAAGTGCGACAGTGGCCTCCACTCAACAGAGCCCGAAGATCGCTCCGTGATCGAGTTCGTGGAATAGGTTAGCGAGAAGCTGGAGTAGTGGAGTGGTTCCTCGGATGGAGAAATAGACCGCATCAAGGATCAGCTGGTGTTTGCCGCTCACGCGCCGGATAAAGGACCTCCTCTCCACCATGGTCCATGGGCGTGGATTTCACCAAGCCCAAGACCCTCGCACCCGAACTGGTTCATCTGGCGGAGGCAAGGAAAGAGGCCCTGACAAACCATCGGACTCGAGGACTTCAAGCCTTGCTACACTCCTGAAAGCTGCCAAAATCCTGCGTGAAGAAACCCGCAAGAACCACTGAAATTCGAAGAGACATGGCCAACTTTAACCTTCCTCCCCTCGTCAAGGTTTTCGCGACTGGGTCGTCGGTGGAGCTGGAAGAAACAATCCGCGAACGGAGAAGGGAGCCCTCGATCGTCGACAAGTCCTCATGACCAACATCTTGAGTGCAAAGCAAGCTGCGACGAGATCGCATAGCGCTTCCCTCAAAGAAAGAACGAGGGAACAGCGAGCCGAGGTGGAGGATACGCTATCGACATCCAGCAGCGACGAGGATCAAAGCTGGAATGACCATGCTAACATCTTGTCCACCAAAGCAACAAGACTGCTATGTACCTCTCTCTTTTGCCTCCCAAATCCAGCACCATTCTGGGGATTACGCGTCTCTTCTGCGCGTGGCGCGACACAGCCGTGGCAACTTCTTGGACCGACGGAGCCAGTCGCTTCAGAGACAAGAGGAAGCGGACACTAAGATGATATATCATCTCTCCATGCTCGACAAAGATGTGGAGTCAAACCGAGTTTCTCCGGACACTGACGTCCTCGTCCTCCTCCTCCGAGACTTCCAAGATACCTCCCAACACGTGCCTCCAGCTTGGCAAGACGAACCTTTCAACGTTCATCATCATCCACGATGAACTGGGCTCTAACGCGGATGTGATCACGTCCTCCATGCCTCTGACTGTTGCGACACCACTTGCCCTCTTCAGGAAAGGCAAGTTGCAAGCTTGGCCTGTGTTCCAGGCGGCGACCATGCAACCCTCTACGCCTTTGGGTACACTCCGAAGCCCTGGCCGCTGACGCCAGAGAGCCTGGACGTGGCTGTGGCCGATTCCGAGGAGGGCAGGAATTTACGTATATACCTGCTCTCTGCCGCAAGGCGAGGTGGACGGCACTTCAGAAGAGAAGGTTTGGAGCAGCACTGGCCCTCCGACAGTCAACGCACCCACCCAGCACATTTGCGAGCCCAGCTTACAGGCCGTCGTCTTGGAGGGGGCTGTGAAGAAGGATTTGGTGACCCTCGCCGACCAAGTCGGCTACGGACCAAACCTGGCGCCTATCCCTTCCACCCTGCCTCCCGCCCGCAAAGTACTCATGGATGGGATGCGTGAGGATGCAAACGAAACTGCTCGACCAATCGTTGCAGCGTCGCACGCCCTGCAGACTCCTTGTTCCGGAGCTTTGCGATTGCTCCCCGGATGTGCATTCACGAAGAGGAAGATGGGCATGAGGACGTCCGATGGCGTAGACGCTAGATATTCGATTTTTTTGCAACTTGTGAACGCTCGCTATCGCAAGTAAGGGATTTTTTTGTGTTCTAATTGTTATTTTCAAAAATACGCGGAGGAACACTCGGTTTCGTTGTTTGAAATTTTGTGTTCTGGATTAATACTCGGGTCACTTCGGGCGGAAAACACGGCTTTCGCTCACCTTATGTGAAGGAAAGTATTTGAGGGTCTTATCCCTAAGCATTTTGCAGTTGAAATACCCTGTTCTACGCAATAATTGTACCCACCCTTGCACAAATTCGTTAATTAAATGTGTCCTAAGACAATTGTTTGTTATTTTTACTTTTTTTACTAAAAAATCAAATTTAGTTTTTTATTATTAAGAAACTCAGGCTTTAAGGGCCAATTATTCCTTTTTATATTTTTCCAATTTTGTTCCACTTATCTCTAATTTCATTAGAGACAAGTAATCGAACAGATACCACACGGAGTACTCAATACATTTTATGCACTCTTAATACTTTAATTATTTTGAGTCCTAATAGGTCTCTAACGACGTCTGTTCTCATTCTGCAATTTGTAATTGCCATTTTATTGCCAAATTGCACAAATTGCAAATTGCGGCGAAAACTTACCGCTTACGAGTGACCCACTACGATTTTTTCGGATTCAGCGGCACAAAATGCTTAGGATAAGCACCCGCAAAATTACTTCCTTCACCTAGGTGAAGCGAAAGCCTTTGTTCCGGGGGCCCTAGTGACCCGACTACTTGTCTCTGCCCAAAGTAAGGTATGAGATGCCCTCCAGCACGATATTGAGTCACAATATTCCTATTTCATTTACCCAACAAGTCATAAAGGGAACAGTGTGTGAGAGGCAAACACAACTGCCTATCTGGGGGGGGGGGGGGGGGGGGGGGGTGGTAAACTCGCAAAGTAACTCATGTCCCCTACCATGATCAACTTAGAAGCTCTAAGTTTTTGGGTAAAGTTGAATGCTGATGACTCATTTTGGTGATTCAAGAAACTTCAGACATATTAAACTTCTGGACGTGATCGGGGAAGGCTGAGATCCTTTATAGCTGCTGCGACTTGAAGTTTTGCCATCCATAATATCCATGCTAAATATTATTTTTACCTGTGATTCCTCAATTCTTTTTCTGATGTGTTGCAGCGGTGACGCCAGTGTGGAAGTCCGACTGTTTCCTTCTTCTGCCTCTGGGCATCCTTTGCCAATGCCCTTGGAGCTGATAGCAACCATTTCTCCTGCCCGTGGATTACTTCCCACTATCATGAGGTCCCAGGTAATACAAATAACTTCTAAGCTATAGTCGACTACAAGTTATTGTCACACTCTTGGTGTGTTACGTTCAGACACGAGAACTTATAAGTCTTCTACCATGGCTGGACATTCATCAAAAATTGATGCACTTTATATAAGATTTATAAATAAAATGTTTCAATATGTATGTCGATAATTCTTTATTCCTACATCTTTTCAAGCCCTACGAAATACTTTGACTCCAACTGTTTGAATCATAACAAATTTAATCAAGTATAGTTCCTGCTGTTCACACTCCTTATACATTTGATAATAATGCTTGTAAATATTCCAAGAAAAATCTCAAACGATGTACTAGTGCACATGTGTTGCTGAATTTGGGGTAACTCCTAATGGGAGTTTATAACTGGGGGTTTTTCCAACACGGGGTTACTGAAAGCATTACTTGATTAAGATTTTTTCATTAGATTACAACTGAATGGAGGATTTACCTTAGTCTTATGACTTCACTATGTGATTATAGTTTGACCACGTCTCACTGCGGAGAGTACTGAAATGAGGGATGTATTTAAAGGGGAAGGGGTAAGGTTTAGGTTAAGGGAAACAGGGGGTGAGTTAAGGGGGATGCTGCCACCAGTCCAGGCGAGTACCTCTCGGTTACTCCTGGGGGCGTTTTGAATAATAGTAAGATTAGATTTATGTTTGGGAGTCGTGATTTATACGTGGAATTATACCGAGTAAGGCGACTCTTTTGGAAGTGTGGGGAATTACTGTCCTAACACAGAATAATCACCTGGGTTTATAATAAACACAAGAACTATATTTGAAACATCATCCTATTTATTCATACTGAAATAGTATGTCTCTTGCTTGAGATCATATCCAACATATAAGGGTTAATCCAACACCGGAAAACTTTAAACGGATGTAAGAAAAAAACTTTACACCCTGATACAGGAAACTCTTCCTATGTGATGAAAGAAAGCTCTTATGAGCATAACTCTCCTCACTGAATCCTATTTAATGAATTATCCCACACTTAGGTAACATACCGCTGGGAATATTTATAATTGCACATGGAAGATATATATATATAGGAGAAAAAATGCGAGAGTAATGGTTGTTTGTGTATTCACAAGACCATATGACTTGAAAAAGGACACGAGCGAGCCTCTTTCCCACAGGAAGGATGAGTGTAGACTCCTCCGTCGAAGCCTACAGGAAGGATGAACGTGGGCTCGTTAATAATACTTATTTTAAGATGGGTAGACCTCCTTTACGTTAGCGTAAACTAAACAGTGTTACCCATATTTGAAAAAATAGATAACAAGGAAAGGGGGGGGGGGGGGGGGGGGGGGGGGAAACAGGAGCGATGTGTCGCGACTTACTACGGAGGATGAACGTGGACTGGCGTCCCACGGCGTTACCGCCCGAGGCGAAACAAAGGGAATCGCTGAAGGGTCTAGCGTACCCAAGAAGG
>JACEEZ010002677.1:0-20000 GCA_016584305.1 Chionoecetes opilio
GTAGAGTGTGGCAGCATGTGGGTGTTCTTAGGCCACTCGACGGTGCAGAAAGATGTTGGCACCTGCCGGGATTCGAAGTAACCGCGACACCTGCACCTCCCGCCCTTCGTCAGCATATATATAATCCACACAACACCCACGACACCCTCTGGACACGCGCTACATGGGTCCTTGAGGTAGCAGCAGTTAAGGATCCCCTCAGCCCAGGCCGCTACAAGCCTGCGGGACATCTGGGTTGGCGGGGTGTTGCTTCGTCAGGCGGCTCCTCAACGCGGCCTTATAAGGAGCACCCGCTAGGATCTCGGACCGGCGCTATAGGGTAATCACCGTCAGCCTATACTTAATTAACTGGTTCGAGGGCGTGGCTGTGTGTTGAAGGAAAAAGGAAAACAATGGAGAGGAGAGAGAAGAGAGGGAGGAGAGAAAATGACAGTGGAGGGAGAGGGAAGAAAACAAAAAAGATAGAGCAAGACAATGATACTTAATGCATGGCGGAGCAGGGAAAAAGAAGGAGGCTATAATTGAGTAAAAATGAACAAAAGTAGTAGGAGAGATCAAGCTGAAACCAGTGTAATATTACGTCTAGAAAAAATTATTTGAGTAAGAAATGCATCCGATATATTTCCTAACCATTCTAAACTTTTTTATGAGCTTTAAGTTCCTTTTATTTTTCCCCTTGGCCAGTCCTTTGATATGTCAGAAAAAAACCAGAGGCCATGTGTGATGATGATGATGATGATGAGTCGTTTGTTTTGTATTCATCTCAAGATCTAGATCACGCCTATACACGGTCACGATACTTATAATACCGAGGGCCTCATAATAGCACGATTATTAGATATTATAATAATTGGTAGACTATGTTTGGTGTTATTGACGTATTCAGAAATCAAAAGAAAACATCGGATTCCGTACCAGTCGATTGCAATGGTTACCTTGAAGTCGCATCATAGGTTTAACTTCACGCCCTTACCCTTCACGCCCAAATCTTTCCATTAATATATAAAATCGTCTGTTATTAGCCATGAAATCTCGAAAAGTAGTAGAAATATATCAAATTAGCTAGAGGACAAGGATACTAAACAGGTCATATCTATAAAATCTTGCTTATATTCACAAAAATCGTCTTATGTTATACCCAAAGTACAATGGAAATTACGTTCTGGGCCTCAAGGGGTAAACAAGATCTTTCCCAGTTTGAAGAGGAAAGTGTGCAGTCTCCCCTCACGCACAGTACCCTGGTTTATTATGCAAACTCGTATACACATAGTTCACTTATCCTGTGTGGGAGTGAATAGAGACTGAACACAAAGCGGGGGACTAAATAGGAGGCAGGGTGAACGGTAATAATGGCACAAGGTAAAAATGGCACAGGTTTTTATAGCACAAGGTAAAAATGGCACAAGTGGAGGAGGCAGGTTAAGAGAGAGAACAGTTAGGCGGTGAGGTAAGGGGAGGTCAGGTCAGCTCAGGTCAGGTCAGGTCAGGTCAATAGATTAGTAACCCCGACAGACGATGAGAAAAAGGTTAAAGATAAAGAGTGATAAGAATTAAGGAGCCTCATCGATAAAGTTTCGAGTGCAGCGATGTAGTAGTGCCACTAAGTAGGATGGCAACAAGGGGGGCGTATATTGGTGGTCAAGAAGGCGTGATCTCCGTCCAAGTGTTGTGATGAGGTAACACGAGTAAGGCCTGGCTCCCACTGTGAGGTTACGGCTCCCACTGTGAGGTTACGGCTCCCACTGTGAGTGAGGTTACGGGGCCACGTCACGCCACGTTAGAGAAAATCAAGATTAATAGACATACTTTAAAAGTCTCCTGATCTTGGAGAAAATTGCCTGACGTTGGTTGACGCGGGAATTTTTTCGCGTCAACTCCCGTCAGCCTGATCGCCACGTCAGCGACGTTAATGCCTCGTCAGCCACGTCAGACAAAGACAGAGCCACGTCATGGCCACGACACTGCCACGTCACTTGTCCAGGGTAACTGGTGTGGGCTGACGCAACAATTTGTTTTTATTTTCAAAAATCACGCCACGTCAGGAACGAGGCCTCGTCTGCCCTTGTTAACCTGCACTACCATAAAAGTCAGGACCACGTTAATGCATGTTTGTACCTCTTCAACCCGCGGGGTGACGTGGCACGGTGGCCCCGTAACCTCATAGTGGGAACCGGGCTTTACGGTGGCAACACAGGTGACATGATGCTAAGAAGGCGTGAAGAACACAGGTATAAATGACTTCCCTGTACACACACACACACAGTCACACACACAACACGCGCACACACACACACACACACACACACACACACACACACACACACACACACACACACACACATACGAGAAATCCCGCGGGTTCGATCCCCGGGCGGAGCGTAGAAAAATAAGCGGTTTCCTTAAATCCCGAGCCCCTGTCCACCCAGCAGTGAATGCGTACCGGGTGTTATAGCCGGGGGTTTGTGACCCGCCTCCCGGGTTGGTGGCTTCCCCCAACACTAAGCACTAAGGATGAATGATAAAATTTAAATATGAAGACGGGGCCATACGAGTGTAGCTCTGGCCCTGTAAAATACAACTAGGTGAATACACACAGTCACACACACACACACGCACACACACTCACCAGGGTCTCCACGGTGAGGTAGCCCACGATGCCGATCTTCCTGCCGGACACCACCACCACGGCGGAGCGCTGGTAGAGGCCCTGCAGGGAGGGCTCCAGGCTGGTGTCCAGGTTGGCGGCCACCACGGGGAAGGGCACGTGCTCGAGGAAGGGCACCACGCCCTCCACGCCGTCGTCGAACTCGTGGTTGCCCAAAGACTGCAAAGATAAGATAAGGAGGTTAACCCCTTGAGGCCCACAACGTAATTTCGATTGTAATTTGGGTACCATTAGACGATTTTTAGTGATTAAGCAATATTTCATAGACAAGACCTGTTTAGTATCCTTGTCTATACTAACTAATTTGGTATAATCAGTAACTTTTCGTAATTTTATGGCTCGACAACATAAGATTTTTTATAGAAAAGGAAAGATCTGGGTGTGAAGAGGTTAAGATAAGGATTTTTTTTTTCTACGTCACAAAGGACTGGCCAAGGACAAAAAAAAAAAAGTAACAAAAAGCCGCTTAATTGATTGAAGTCATAGGAAAGTGCAAAAATAGAAACAGGAAGAGAGTTCCAGAGTTTACCAGTGAAAGGGATGAAAGAGTAAAGATACTAATTAACTCTTGCATTAGGAAGATGGACAGAATAGGGATGAGAATGAGTAGAAAGTCTTATGCAGCGAGACCGCGGGAGGGGGGGGGAGGCATGCAGTTAGCAAGTTCAGAAGAGCAGTGAGCATGAAAATAACGGTAGAAGATAGCAAGAGAAGCAACATTGCGGCGGTGATTTAAATATTGAAGACAGTCAGTCAGAGGAGGGGAGTTGATGAGACGAAAAGCTTTTGACTCAACCCTGTTTAGGAGAGCTGTATGAGTGGATCCTCCCCAAACATGTGAGACATACTCCATACATGGGCGGATAAGGCCCCTGTACAGAGCAAGCATGCGGGAGGGAGAAAAAAAATGTTAGCTAGTGTGTGGTAAATGCTAGTTTATATTTTTTTGTTGCCTCTTCTACTCCTTCCTTATACCCTTCTTCTTTTCCTTCTTTTCCTTCCTTTTCCTTCCTTCCTTTCTTCCTTCCCCTTCCTCCTTCCTTTTCTTTAAATTTCCTTCTTTTTTTCTTCAGTTTTTTCTTTTATTCCATTTTGTTTTTTTAGATCTTTTTTAATTATTCCCTCTGCCATTTTATCCCAGATGAGTGTTCCATAGTAGAATAGAGAATAGAGATAGAGAGTTGTTCATACGGTAAAGCTTTATTTTATTTCTCCTCCTCCTTTTCCCCCTCTATGCTAGTAAATAAGTGTATCAGAGAATAAGAATAACGACTTTAGATGTATTGATAGTAGAGGATTATAGATTAGTAAAGTATAGATATAGTTATAGTAGTAGTGAAATATATGGTAAGAGTTAGTAAAGTATTATATTAATAGTTGATTATTGTAATTAGTTATCTTTTAGTAGTATATTTAAATAAGTTGAGTTGGGAGTAGTCGAGTAGAAAGGAAATTGGTAGCTTGTAGAGTGTGATTTAGTAATTAGTATCCCCCCGAATTAGTTGTAGTGGGTAGTGAGTAGAGTAGTAGTATTTGTAATATATAGTATTAGAGTATAGAAACTTTTATTGTAGTAGTCCTATTAAGTAGAATATGAGATATTTATAAATGTTTGTATAGTTAGAAGTAGTAGTAGTAGAGTAAGTAGTAGAGTAGTAGTATAGAAAGTAGAGTAATACTAGAAGTAGTGTAGTAGTGTAAATATAGTAGAGAGTAGTAGTAGTATGTAGTATAGTAAAGTAGTAGTGTGTAGTCGAGTGATAGGAGTGAGAGTAGTTCTGTAGTAGTTAGAGTAGTAGAGGTAGTAATAGTAGTAGTAGTAGTTGTAGGTAGTAGTAGTAGTAAGTAGTAGTGTAGTAAGTAGTAGTAGTAGTAGTAGTAGTAGTAGTAGATGTAGATTAGTAGTAGTAGTAGAGTAGTTGAGTAGTAATAGTAGTAGAGTTAGTAGAGAGTAGTAAGATGTAGTAGTAGTAGTAGTAGTAGTAGTAGTAGAGTAGTAGTAATAGTAGAAAGAGTAGAGTAGTAGTAAGTAGTAGTAGAGTAGAGAAATAGTAGTAGAGAGAATAGTAGATGTAATAGTTAAGTAGTGATATAGTAGTAGTGTAGTGGGTAGTAGAAAAAGTAGTAGTAGTAGAGTAGTTAGTATTTAGTAGTAGTAGTAGTAGTAGTAATAGTGTAGTAGGAGTATGTAAAAAGTAGAGTGTAGTATAGTAGTAGTAGTAGTAGTAGTAGTAGTAGTAGTAGTAGTAGTAGTATAGTAGTAGTAAGTAGTAGTAGTATTTTAGTAGTAGTTAGTAGTAGTAGTAGAGTAGTAGTAGTAGTAGTAGTAGTAGTAGTATTTAGTATAGTAATAGTAGTAGTAGTAGTAGTAGTATTTAGTATAGTAGATTTAAGTAGTAGTAGTAGAAAGTAGTAGTATATAGTAGTATAGTAGTAGTAGTATAATAGTAATAGTAGTTAGTAGTAGTATAGTAGTAGTAGTAGTAGTAGTATAGTAGTAGTAGTAGAGTGTATTTAAGTAGTAGTGTAAGTAGTAGTAGTAGTATTAGTAATAGTAAAGTTAGTAGTAGTAGTAGTAGTAGTAGTAGTAGTAGGTAATAGTAGAAATTAGTAGTAGTAGTAGTAAGTAGTGTAGAAAGTAGTAGTAGTAGTAGTAGTAGTAGTAGTAGTAGTAGATAGTAGTAGTAGTAGTAGTAGTAGAAATAGTAGTAGTAGTAGTAGTAGTAAGTTAGTAGTAGTATAGTAGTATTTAGTAGATAGTAGTAGTAGTAGTAGTAGTAGTAGTAGTGTAGTAGTAGTATTTAGTAGTAGTAGTAGTAGTAGTCGTAGTAGTAGTAGTAGTAGTAGTATATATTTAGTAGTAGTAGTGTAGTAGTAGTAGTAGTAGTAGTAGTAGTAGTATTTAGTAGTAGTAGTTAGTAGTAGTTTAATAGTAGTAATAGTAGTAGTAGTAGTAGTAAGGTAGTATGAGTGTATAGTAGTTAGTAGTAGTAGTTAGTAGTAGTATTTAGTATAGTATTTAAGGTATTTAGTTAGTTAGTAGTATGGGATAGTAGTAGTTAGTAGTAGTAGTAGTATTAGTAGTAGTAGTAGTAGTATTATGATAGAGTAGTATTTAGTAGTAGTAGTAGTAGTAGTGTAGTAGTAGTATTTAGTAGTAGTTTAAGTAGTAGTAGTAGTATAGATAGTAGTAGTAAGTAGTAGTTTTAGTAGTAGTATTTAGTAGTAGTAGTAGTAGTAGGATAGGAAGTAGTAGTATTTAGTAAGTATAGTATTTAGTAGTGTAGTAGTAGTATAGTAGAAAGTAGTAGTAGTAGTAGAAAGTAGTAGTATAGTAGTTATAGTAGTAGTTATTTATTTAGGTAGTAGTAGTAGTAGTAAGTAAGTTAGTATTTAGTATAGTAGTAGTAGTAGTAGTAGTAAGTAAGTAGTAGTAGTTGTAGTATGTAGTAGTAGTAGTATAGTAGATGTAGTAGTAGTATTTAGTAGTAGTTAGTAGTAGTAGTATTTATAGATAGTAGTAGTAGTAGTAGTGGGTTAGTAATAGTAGTAGTAGTAGTATAGTTATAGTAGTAGTAGTAGTAGTAGTAGTGTATAGTAGTAGCTAGTAGTAAGGATTTATAGAGTAGTAGTGTAGTTAGTAGAAAGTGTAGTAGTAGTAGTAGTAGTAGTAGTGTAGGTGGGTAGTAAGTAGTAATAGATAGTAGTAGTAGTGTATAGTAGTATAGTAGTAGTAGTAGTATTAGTAGTAGTAGTAGTAGTAGTAGAGTAGTAGTAGTAGTTAGAGTAGTAGTATTTAGTAGTAGTATAGTAGTAGTAGTAGTAATAGTAGTAGTCGTAGTAGTAGTAGTAGGTAGTAGTAGTAGTAGTAGAGTAGTATTTAGTAGTAGTTAGTGGGTAGTAGTAGTAGTAGTAGTTAGTAGTAGTAAGTAGTATGTAGTAGTATAGTAATAGTAGTAGTAAGTAGTAGTAGTAGTATTATAGTATAGTAGTAGTAGATAGTATGGGTTTAGTAGTAGTAGGTGTATTTAGTAGTAGTAGTAGAGTATAGTATAGTAGTAGTAGTAAGGATTTAAGTAGTAGAGTAGTGTAGTAGTAGTTATTAGTAGTAGTAGTAGTAGTAGTAGTTAGTAGTAGTAGTAGTAGTAGTAGTAGTAGTAGTATATTTAGTAGTAGTAGTAGTAGTAGTAATAGTAGTAGTTAGTATTTAATAGTAGTAGTAGTAGTTTAGTAGTATAGTAGTATAGTAGTAGTAGAAAGGGTAGTTAGTAGTAGTAGTGAAGTAGTAGTTAGTAGTAGTAGTAGTAGTATTTAGTAGTAGAGTAGTAGTATAGTATAGTATAGTAGTAGTATAGTAGTAGTAGTAGTAGTAAGTAGTAGTAGTAGTATAGTAGTATTTAGTAGTATAGTAGTAGTAGTAGTAGTAGTAGTAGAGTAGTAGTTAGTAGTAGTAGTATAGTAGTAGTATAGTAGTAGTAGTATATTAGTAGAAAGTAGTAGTGGGTATAGTAGTAGTAGAGTGTAGTAGTAGTTAGTAGTAGTATTTAGTAGTAGTATAGAGTAGTGTAGTAGTAGGTATAGTAGTAGTAGTAGTATAGATAGTAGTATTTTAGTAGTAGTAGTAGTAGTGGGGTTAGTAGTGTAGTGTATAGTAGTAGTAGTAGTAGTAGTAGAAAGTAGTAGTAGTAGTTAGAAAGTATTAGTATTGTTAGATATAGTAGTATTTAGTAGTAGCGTAGTAGTAGTAGTTAGTAGTTAGTAGTAGTATATAGTAATAGTAGTAGTAGAGTAGTAGTGGGGTAGTTAGTATAGATAGTAGTAGTAGTAGTAGTGTAGTATTTAGTATTTTGTAGTAAGTAGTGTGTATAGTAGTAGTAGTAGTAGTAGTAGAAAGTAGTAGTATTTAGTAGTATAGATGTAGTATAGTAAGAAGTAGTAGTTAGTAGTGTAGTTAGTTAGTGTAGTAGTTTAGTAGTAGTTAGTATAGTAGTAGTAGTAGTATAGTAGTAGTAGAAAGTCGTAGTAGTATAGTAGTAGTGGGTAGTAGAAAAGTAGTAGTAGTAGTTAGTAGTAGTAGTAGTAGTATAGTAGTAGTAGTGAGTAGTAGTAGTAGTAGTGTAGTAAGTAGAGTAGTAGTAGTAGTAGTGTAGTAGTTAGTAGTATAGATAGTAGTAGTAGTAGTAGGAAGTTAGTAGTAGTATGTAGAAAGTAGTAGTAGTATGTAGTAGAGTAGTATTTAGTAGTAGTAGTAGTTATGTAGATAGAAATAGATAGTAGTAGTAGTAGTAGATAGTAGTAGTAGTAGTTAGTAGTAGTAGTAGTAGTATAGATTAGATAGTAGTAGTAGTAGTAGTAGTAGTAGTAGTAGTATAGTAGTAGTAGTAGTATGTAGTAGTAGTGTAGTAGTAGTAGTAGTAGTAGTAGTTAGTAGTAGATAGTAGTGAATAGTAGTGTAGTAGTGTAGTAGTAGTAGTAGATAGTAGTAGTAGAAAGTAGTAGGTAGTAGTAGTAGTAGAAATTATAGTAGTAGTATAGTAGTAGTAGTAGTATATTTTAGTAGTAGTAGTAGTAGAGTATAGAATAGTAGTAGTAGTAGTAGTAGTAGTGTAGATAGTTAGTAGTAGTAGTAGAAAGTAGTAGTATGTAGTAGTAGTATGTAGTAGTAGTAGTGGGTATTTAGTAGATAAGTAGTAGTAGTAGTAGAAAGTAGTATTTAGTAGTAGTATTTAGTAGTAGTAGATAGTTAGTAGTAGTATAGTAGTAGTAGTATAGATAGTAGTAGAGTAGTAGTAGTAGTAGTAGTAGTATTTAGTAGTAGTAGAAATAGTAGTAGAAATGTAGTAGTAGTAGTAGTAGTAGTAGTATAGATAGTAGTAGTATTTAGTATGTAGTAAGTAGTAGTAGTAGTAGTAGTAGTAGTAGATAGTAGTAGTAAGATTTAGTAGTATAGTATAGAAAGTAGTAGTAGTTAGTAGTATGTAGTAGTAGAGTATAGTAGTAGTAGTAGTAGTTAGTAGTAGTAGTAAAGTAGTAGTAGTTATAGTATAGTAGTAGTATTTAGTAGTGGGTGTAGTAGTCGTAGTAGTAGTAGTATAGTAGTAGAGTAGTAGTAGTTAATAGTAGTAGTAGTAGTAGTAGTAGTATATTAGTAGTAGTAGAGTAGTAGTAGTAGTATTAGTAGTAGTAGTAAGTAGTAGTAGTAGTAGTAGTAGTAATAGTATAGTAGTTAGATAGTAGTAGAGTAGTTAGTAGTAGTTAGAGTAGTAGTAGTAGTAGTAAGTAGTAATAGTAGTAGTAGTAGTAGTAGTGGGTAGTATTTAGTAGTAGTAGTAGTAGTAATAGTATTAGTAGTAATAGTAGGTAGTAGTAGTAGTAGTAGTAGTAGTAGTATTTGTAGTAGTAGTTTAGTAGTAGTAGTAGTAGTAGTAGTAGTAGTAGTAGTAGTAGTAGTAGAAAAGTAGTAGTAGTAGTATAGTATAGAGTAAGTAGTAGTAGTAGTATTAGTAGTAGTAGTAGTAGTAGTAGTAGTAGTTTAGTAGTAGTAGTATAAAAATAGTAGTAGTAGTAGTAGTATATAGTAGTAGTAGTATAGTAGTAGTAGTATAGTAGTAGTGTAGAAAGTAGTAGTAGTATAGTAGTAGAAAGTAGTAGTAGTAGTAGTTAGTAGTAGTAGTAGTAATAGATAGTAGTAGTAGTAGTAGTAGTAGTAGTTAGATAGATAGTATTTAGTAGTTAGTGGGTAGTAGTAGAAAGAAGTAGTAGTAGTAGTAGTAGTAGTATAGTAGTAGTAGTTAGTAGTAGTAGTAGAGTAGTTAGTAGTAGTAGTATTAGTAGTAGTAGTAAGTAGTAGTAAGTAGTAGTAGTAGTAGTATAGTAGTAGTAGTAGAAAGTAGTAGTAGTAGTAATAGTAGTAGTAGTAGTAGTATGTGTAGTAGTAGTAGTAGTAGTAGTAGTAGTAGTAGAAAGTAGTAGTAGTAGTATATAGTAAGTAGTATAGTAGTAGTAGTATAGTAGTAGTAGTATTTAGTAGTAGTATTTAGTAGTATAGTGTAGTAGGGTTATAGATAGTAGTAGTAGTAGTAGTATAGTAGTATTTAGTAGTAGTAGTAGTAAGTAGTAGTAGTAGTAGTAGTAGTGTAGTAGTAGTAGTAGTGTAGTAGTAGTAGTAGTAGTAAGTATGTAGTAGAGTAAGTAGTAGTAGTAGTAGTAGGGTAGTGTAGTAGAAAGGTAGGTAGTATAGATAGTAGTAGTAGTAGTAGTAGTAGAAAGTAGTTTAGTAGTAGAGTAGTAGTTAGTAGTAGTAGTAGTAGTTATAGATAGTAGTAGTAGTTAGTAGTAGTAGTGGGTAGTAGTAGTAGTCGTTTTTAAAGAGTGTAGTAGTAGTAGTAGTAGTATTTAGTAGTAGTATAGTAGAGTAGTAGTAGTAGTATTATAGTAGTGTAGTAGTGGGTATAGTAGTAGTAGTAGTAGTAGTAGTCGTATTTAGTAGTAGTGGGTAGTAGTAGTAGTAGTATGTAGATAGTATAGTAGTAGTAGTAGTAGTTAATAGTAGTATATTTATATAGTAGTAGTAGTAGTAGTTAGTAGTAGTAGTAGTAGTAGTAGTAGTAGTAGTAGAGTAGTAGGTAGTATTTAGTAGTAGTAGTAGTAGTAGTCGTAGTAGTAGTGTAGAAAGTAGTAGTAGTAGTAGTGGGTAGAGTTAGATAGTAGTAGTAGTAGTAGTAGTAGTATTTAGTAGTAGTAGTATGTAGTAGTAGTAGTAGTAGTATGTAGAGTTAGTAAGTAGTAGTAGTAAGTAGAAAGTATTTAAAAGTAGTAGTAGTAGTAGTAGTAGTAGTAGTAGTGTGGGTTAGATAGTAGTAGATAGTAGTAGTAGTAGTAGTAGTAGTAGTAGTAGTAGTGTAGAGTAGTAGATTTAGTAGTAGTCGTAGTAGTAGTATGTGGGAGTAGTAGTTAGTAGTGTAGTGTAGATAGATATTTAGTAGTAGTAGTAGTAGTAGAAAGTAGTAGTAGTAGTAGTAGTAGTATTTAGAAAGTAGTAGTAGTAGTAGTAGTAGTAGTAAATAGAGTAGTAGTAGTAGTAGTAGTAGTAGTAGTAGTAGTTAGTAGTAGTAGATAGAAGTGTAGTAGTAGTAGTAGTGTAGTAGTAGTAGTAGTAGTAGTAGTAGTAGTATAGATAGTAGTAGTAGTAGTGTAGTAGTAGTAGTAGTAGTAGAAAGTAGTAGTAGTAGTAGAAAGAGTAGTAGTATAGTAAGTAGTAGTAGTAGTAGTAGTAGTAGTGGGTAGTAGTAGTATAGTAGTAGTAGAGTGTAGTAGTATTAGTAGTAGTAGATAGTAGTAGTAGTAGTAGTAGTATAGTAGTAGTAAGTAGTATGTAGTAGTAGTAGTAATAGATAGTAGTAGTAGGTAGTAGAGTAGTAGTAGTAGTATAGTAAGTAGTAGTAGTTAAGTAGTAAGTAGTAGTATTTAAAGTAGTAGTAGTAGTGTAGTAGTAGTGTAGTATAGTAGTAGTAGTTAGTATAGTAGAGTAGTAGTAGTAGTATTTAGTATGTAGTAGTAGTAGTGGTAGTAGTTTAGTTAGTAGTAGTAGTAGTAGTAGTAGAGTAGTAGTAGTAGAAAGTAGTAGTTAGAATAGTAGTAGTAGTAGTAGTATAGATAGTAGTAGAAAGTAGTAGTATATAGTAGTAGTAGTAGTAGTAGTAGTAGAAAGTAGAGTAGTAGTAGTAGTTAGTAGTAGAGTAGTAGTAGTAGTATAGTATAGTAGTAGTAGTAGTAGTAGTAGTAAAAAGTAGTAGTAGTAGTAGTAGTAGTAGTGTAGTAGTAGAAAGAGTAGTAGTAGTAGTATAGTAGTAGTAGTAGTATTATAGTGTAGTATTTATAGTAGAAAGTAGTAGAAAGGATAGTAGTAGTAGTAGTAGTAGTAGTAGTATAGTAGTAGTAGTAGTAGTAGTAGTTAGTAGTAGTATAGTAGTAGTAGTAGTAGTAGTAGTAGTTAGTAGTAGTAGTAATAGTAGTAGTAGTAGTAGTAGTAGTAGTAGTAGTAGTAGTAGTAGAAAGTAGTAGTAGTAGTATTAGTAGTGGGAGTAGTATATAGTAGTAGTAGTAGTAGTAGTAGTATATATATTAGGAGTAGTAGTAGTAGTAGTAGTAGTAGTAGTTAGTAGTAGTAGTAGTAGTAGTAGTAGTAGTTAGTAGTAGTAGTAGTAGTAGTAGTAGTAAGTAGTGGGTAGTAGTAAGTTTAGTAGTAGTGATAAAAATAAGATAATGATAGAAAAAGAGTATGTTATAATTGAAATAAATGGAATGGAGAGTTAGCAACTATTTCCTTGAATTAGAATTTTTTTATTGTTTATTTCTTTTTTTATTTGTTGTTTTTTCCCCTTTTTTTTATTTCTTTTCTTTTTTCGTTAATAAAGGGAATAGATAGAGTATAAAAAAAAAAGTTTGTAGATATTAGTTAATTTTAAGATCAGTTTTAGAAAAAATAAGAGAAAAAAATTGAAGAGGAAAATTTGATTTTTTTTGGCATTTTAAGATTTGTATATAGTGGTAATGTTTTTTCTATGATGTTTTGAGGGAATTAGTGAGAGAGATATGTGTGTGTGTGTTGTGTGTGTTGTGTGTGTGTGTTGTGGTGTGGTTTTGGGTGTGTTTTGAGTGGTGTGTTTGTGTGTGTGTTTTTGGTGTGTGTGTTGATGTGTGGGTGATGTGTGTGTGTGTGTGTGTGTGTATTGTGTGTGTGTAGTGTGTGTGTGTGTGTTGTGGTGTGTGTGTGTGTGGTGTGTGTGTGTGTGTTGGTGTTGGTGTTGTTGACTGCCACAAGGATTTGCAAAATTAAAATCAATTGGGAGGGACAAGTTTGGTACACACACCCCCACAACTTCTCTCTCTCTCTCTCTCCCCTCTCTCTCTCTCTCTCTCTCTCTCTCTTCTCTCTCTCTCTCTCTCTCTCTCTCTCCTCTCTCTCTTTTCTCTCCAAAACGAAAAAATAGGTAAGGGTAAATAGAATAACAAAGTAATGATGCTAAAGTAAACTAAAAGTGCGTCTATAAGCAGTAACCGTGAATGGGTCTCTTGACTTCTTCCCCCCTCCTCTTCTTAGCCAAGTGTTGAGGAGACTCGCTGCATGGCTATCTCGCGCCACCACCACCACCACCACCCACCCCCCCACCCACCACCCCACCCCCACCCACCACCCCCCCCCCACCCACCCCCCCACCCCCACCCCACTACCACCCCCACCCCACCACCACTCCACCCCCCCCCCCCACCACCACACCCCCCCCCACACAACACCCCCCACCACCCCCCACCCCCACCCCCACCACCACACCCACCCCCAACCCCCCCCCCCACCCCACCATACCCCCCCCCACCCCCCCCCCACTCCCAAATTTTCCCACCCCCATCCACCCCACCACCCCCACCACATACCCCC
This sequence comes from Chionoecetes opilio, assembly GCA_016584305.1. NCBI lineage: Eukaryota > Metazoa > Arthropoda > Malacostraca > Decapoda > Majidae > Chionoecetes > Chionoecetes opilio. The sequence goes on from JACEEZ010002677.1 coordinate 13,104, forward strand.
CCCCAAACCCCCAAACCCCACCACTACCACTACCACCCCCCCCCCCCACCACCCCACTACCATACCCCCACCACAAAACCACCCCCACCCCCACCCCCACCACCACCACCCAATCCACCCCCCACCCCCACCACACCACCTTTCAGTTTCCGTGCCCAAAAACCACCCAAATGGGGCACCCCCCAATCACCACCTCCCCCCCTCCCCCCTTTTTTTCCCCCCTTCCAAAAAAGCGACCCAAAGAGGGGTTTTGATATTGCCCCGTGATTTATATTAAAAACATCCCCCCCGGATTCCCCCCGGATTGATTAGTGTAGTGGTATTGAGTTAGCTAACTTTTTTCCTTCTTTCTTCACTCGAACGTCCCCGTTCCCATTTCTTTAGGGGCATGTATCCTTTTCCAACTGCCTTTAAAAGTAGTTGAAGTTAGTAGTATATAGTTCAGCGGATACCCTCGTTATAGACCCAAGGATGTCCTGGTATCTGTTATTCCTATGTATTCCTCCTCCTCCATCTCTCACGCTCATGTTTTTCCCTCACTCCTTTGATACTATAATATTTGACTATGATATATACTATACTATAACTTATAGTAATCCTCCTCTCCTCTCCTCTCCTCTCTCCTCCTCCTCCTCCTCCTCACGAGGTAGCAAGGGCGAGGGAGGACAAAACACGACCGGTTTTTTGGGCAGGTGCTTTTGGGAGGGGAAAGGGAGAATGGGGGGGTATCCGAGGCCCCCGGGTATATCCAGGGGGGCCTCGGGTTAAGGGGGGGGGGGGGGGGTATAGTAGGCTAAGGTTAGGGTATAAGTACATATGGGAGGTAGCTGGCAGTGACAAAATCAATATGAAAAAATGTAACCTGTGTAAAACAGAAGAGAAGCACACACTCCGCCATTATGTAATGGAATGTCAAGAAATGATCTTTTTTAAAGGCAGCTGTGCCAATGCCTCCTATGCTGGGCTGCTGCACTATTATCTACAACCATGTAACCTTATCCAAGTCAAAAACAGTCACCCAAACTTTGCCAATGCCTCATAAAGGACTTAATAAATATATATGTAACATAACATAGTCTTTTGTATATGCATATCTAAATGTAATTAACAATGTTACTATCTAACTTCATTAATCATGGCAATCCTTCCAGCAACCAGCATGGGGGGGTGCGCCCTTGGTCTATTTTGTACCCTTAATGTATATATGTATTATGTATATGTGTACATTATTCACAATAAACGTTTTTGATCTGATCTCTCTCTCTCTCTCTCCTCTCTCTCTCTCTCTCTCTCTCTCTCTCTCTCTCTCTCTCTCTCTCTCTCTCTCTCTCTCTCTCTCTCTCTCTCTCTCTCGTGGAAAGTGTCAGAAAACTAGGATTTTTTTTTTGGAAAGTTAAGATGAAAATGAAATGAAAATAAATTGAAAAAAATAGTAAGAAATATTGAAAGATAAGAAAGACGGCGAGGAGAGAGAGAGAGAGAGAGGAGACGAGGAGAGAGAGAGAGAGAGAGAGAGAGACGAGAGAGAGAGAAGAGACGAGAAGAGAGAGATGAGAGAGGAGAGAGAGAGAGAGAGAGGAGAGAGAGAGAGAGAGAGAGAGGAGGAGAAAAAAAGTGAAGTAGAGAAGGAAGTATTGTCTATGACGGAGGACCTTGGAAGAAGAGGAGGAGGAGGAGGAGGAGGAGGAGGAGGAGGAGGAGGAGGAGGAGGAGGAGGAGGAGGAGGAATAATAACAACCGGAGCATTACAGTTGCATCCATTATCTCCACCAACCACCATCACCACCACCATTATTATTATTCAAGTCACCACCTTCAACACCCATTGACGTCACCATCACCACCACCCCCCCCCCCCCCACCCCCACCCCCACCACTCCCCACACCCACCACCACCACCACCCACCACCACCCAACACCACCACCACCACTCTTTTCCCGTTGAAGGGTTAGACACACATACACAGGAGCCTGCCTTGTATATTATGTTTTCCTGACCCTAACAGCTGCTGACGAAGGTGCTGACGGAGGTAGTGGTGGTGATGGTGGTGGTGGTGGTAGTGGTGGTGGTGGTGGTGTTGACAGTGCGAAGGAGGTAGTAGAGGGAGAGAAAAATATATAGAGAGAGTAGATAGAGAAGTGATGAGGAACATGGTTTAGGAGGGGAAGGAAGGAAGGGGAGAGAGAGAGGAGAGAGAGAGAGAGAGAAAAGAGAAGAGAGAGAGAGAGAGAGAGAGAATGACGCAGCCGTGAGAGAGACAAGAGAGAGAGAGAAAAGAAGAGAGCCGGACAGAAGAGGACAACAGAGAGAGAGAGAGAGAGAAGAGAGAGAGAAGAGAGAGAGAAGAGAGAGAGAGAGAGAGAGAGAATGACGCCAGCCGTGACATAGTATTTACAAACAGAGAGAGAGAGAGAGAGGGGAGAGGAGAGAGAGAGAGAGAGAGAGAGAGAGAGAGAGAGAGAGAGAAGAGAACGAGAGAGAGAAGACGAGACCGTGACAGTAGAGAGGGGTACAAGAGAGAGAGAGAGATGAGCCAGAGTGAGAGAGACAAGAGAGAGAGAGAGAGAGAGAGAGAGAGAGAGAGGAGGGAGAGAATGACGCCAGCCGTGACAGTAGTAGTACAACAGAGAGAGAGAGAGAGAGAGAGAGAGAGAGAGAGAGAGAGAGAGAGAGAGAGAGAGAGAGAGACAGAGATGGACTGTTATAGTTAAGATATGCAAGGACTCGGCTTACTAAAACAACGAATAAGGATGTAAACATGTTAGGAAGCGAAGAAAACACACACAAGGATACACAGTCAAGCTAGTTATGAAAACACACAGATACCCAACAACAACAACACACAACCCACCCACCCAACCACCCACCCACCCACCACCCAAAGTGTAGAAATCAAAATAGCCAAAACATACTATATTTCTCTCGCCTTTCTTCTCCTCTACTGTTTCCTCCCTCCCTTCCTTGCTGCTGCTGTCTATTCTTCCTTTGTATTCCTTTGTATCCCCCCTACCAGTATGATGTGCATGGGGCCCGGCGCTCCCCTGACTTAGCCCCCCCCCCCACCACCACCACCACCCCACCACCATAGCCTTGTTCCTACCACCCTCTTTTTATTGATACCATTACTGTCACTACCACGTTCGATCGGCTGTCTGGTAGGAGGAGGAGTAACTTAGACTGACATAAAGACTTTGGATAACGCCACGGAGAAGACAAGAGAAGGTTGGATGGGAAAAAATAAATGCCATGTGGATAACTGGATCAATAGAAGTAATGTCAACTGTAATGTCATGTTATGTAATAGTAATGAATGATAGTAATAGAGAAAGGGAGGACTTATATGTGGAGACAGTACAGGAATAGTACAAGAATGTCTTAGAATAAAAACGAAGACTTACCGTCCATAACACTATAGTCGCCACTGCACTAATGTCCCCAGGCGCCATATATTACGAATTTTAGCATCACTACAGACTTGTATGTGCCACTGAAGACAGGTGCATAACATAAACTACTGTGCATGCCTCTTCCGTGGCACATACAAGTCTGTGGTGATGCTTTAGTGGTGAAATTCGTAATATATGGCACCTGGCGACATTAGTGCACCGTGGCGACTATCGTGTTATCTACGGTAGGAGTAACTTAAAACAGACAAAATAATGTGACCTAAAAATTTTCTATCCCCTTGGGTATGAAAAACCCCGAAAAAACCCGTTTTTCTCCTTCAGGAAAACCCAAAAGACGGAAATGAAACGCACGCCAGAGAAGAAAAACTTAAAAGAATAACCCTGAAACTCTTGGTATGAGGAGTAACTTAGACTAACTGTGACCTGACATTTTCTATCCTTGGTAGTGAAAGCCTAAAAAAAAACCCACTTTCTACCTTAAAGAATAACGAAAGACGGAAATTAAACAGACCCCGCAGAGAAGAACAATTTTAAACATAACCATGAAACTATTTAAATTGGACACATTCTATCCTTGGTAATATCCTAAGACCGAAAAAAATACTTTCGACCTTAATTAAAGAAAAACAAAAGACGGAAATGAAACGCACGCCAGAGAAGAAAAATAGAAAAAAAATAACCATGAAACTCTTTGAATACCTATTAAGTGGCAAGTCATGTTTAATTGCACGCCACCTCGAGGACACCAAGGGTTAAACAAAAACTGTGTGGGGGGGGGGGGGGGGGGCCTCGTGTCATATCCCCCCGCATGGTAGACACACGATCACCCTCCACCTCCCAGAGTCATACTAATTGATATCCCGTGGAAGTAAATAATACGTATGCGAAAAATGACAAAAGTTTGATTGGTAATATCGTGTGATGTATTAGGTAGGGAGGTCAAGAAAATAATCTACCTTGTGATTCTTCTGCTTTAAAACCAGAACGTAAATTTCATTGTAATTTGGGGAGCATTAGACATTTTTGTGATAAAGCAAAGTTTTTTTTTATAGCTATGACCTTTATATCCTTGTCGCTAACTCTTGGGATATTCATTTCTTTTCGTTATTTTTTGGGGTGGCTAAAGCAATTTTGTATGCAAAGGGAAAAAATCTTGGGCCTAAGGGGTTAAGGTGTGTATCGGGTGTTTTTCAATTTTTTAAATTAGAAATGTTCAAGGAAAAAAAAGAATAACAATCATACGTTTAAAAACCCCCTTTACGGCCCGTCTTTCCTTTTTCTATAAAAAAATTTCCCCGTTGTTCCATAAAAAAACGAAAACTAACTTAAATACCCCAAAATTTGTTAGTCGAAAAGGAAATTTAAATGATTATATTATAAAAAAATTTCCTATATTCCTAAAAAACTTCAAATAATACCCAAATTTTCAGGAAATTACGTTTGAGCCTCAGGGGTTAATTCGACTGGTCAAAGGGATACGATTTTTAATTTCAACAAAGGGGAAGGACGGACGGACGGCTGGGTGTTCAACTGTTCATGGCTTTGCTTAGGGAACAAGTCAGGGGCCGCAGTCACCCTCGCCAGTGGTATAGTGTTCACCCTGGGGAGACAAGACTATAGCTATTCTTAATGTTGTTATGATAATGTCCAACTTAAGACAAATTATCGCGCAGGGTACGAAGGTTTGGAGTGGCGGGCTGTGATTCCTTCCTCATCACCGAACAACAACAACAACAACAACAACAACATCAACATAAACATCAACAACAACAGTAACAGTAACAGTAACAGTAACAACAACAGTAACAACAACAGTAACAAACAACAACAACAACAACAACAACAAACAAAACAAAAAAAACAACAACAACAACAATAACAATAACAATAACAATAACAATAACAATAACAACAAAAACAAAAACAAAAACAAAAACTACTACTACTACTACTACTACTACTACTACTACTACTATTACAACAACAACACATTGAGTATTCTGTGCTGTGTTCCTGTTGGCGAAGAACCACAGGGCAGGACACAACCCAGGCCACCTTTCTCACTGAACCTCACAGCATTAACACACAGCCTCCGTCCGTCCTACCCTAGTCAATAAGTCATCCTGGCATACGTGACCTGCGCGATAATCTTACCTAACCACCAGCGCCATACTGATGTGAAGTCATTGTAAGTTATTCATAGTTACGCGTCTCGAATTAATAACAGCTATATATGGACTAGCCTCATTGCGAGTGTCTAGAATGCGGTAACAGTTTCTAGGGCAATAAGCGGTCGTTGTGCACGTGCCACAACCTCACGAGGAGAGAGAAAGAACCGCTGATTCCCAGTTCCCGCATCGCAAATGGTGATAATAAAGTGGTCAGTCTTGCTATGGCGACACAGGAGAACAGTAGGGTCATGCTATGGCGACACAGGAGAACAGAAGGGTCACGGCACTGTACCCCCGCCCTGCCGCCCGTCACGTAGTGCCCGCCCGTCACTCAAGCGCCGCACCCAAACAACGAGGGGGGCGGAAGGCTATTTATGGTGGCAGCGGTGGGATTCCAACGCGCGCTCACGTCCACTCGGCGCTTCATTTACCGACAATCTAGACAACCCAAACAAGACTACTGATAGCAATAAAAACAACATGATAGCAATAAAAACAACATGCAAGCGTTTTAGTGGTGTTAGGAGATAAGACGTCATAATGCAAGCCTTTCCTCGCTCTCGCTCTCTCTCTCTCTCGCCTCCACTATCCCCCCCTCCCCCACCAAGGCGCCAAGGGGGAGGGGAGGGGGGGGGGTGTAAGTGCGGGACAGGGATTAGAGAATGCACTGAGAACTATTGTCTATCATAATATTAAGACTATAGTGCATATTATCATTATTATTTGGAAGTCTTGCTTGATTTTTCTTATTGTTATTTATTGTTGTGTGTTTTTGCCGCCTTGTCTACCTCCTTTCTTTCCTTCCTCAGTTTTTATATTCTCCCTCTTCCTTAAATGTGTGTGAGTGTGAGTGTGAGTGTGAGTGTGAGTGTGAGTGTGTGTGTGTGTGTGAGTGTGTGTGTGTGTGTGGTGTGTGGTGTTTGTGTGTGTGTGTGGTGTGGTGTGGTGTGTGTGTGTGTGTGTGGTGGTGGGTGATGTGAGTGAGTGAGTGAGTGAGTGAAGTGAGTGAGTGAGTGAGTGAGTGAGTGATGTGATGTTGTGTGAGTGTAGTGTGTGTGTGTGTGTGTGTGTGTGTTTTTGTGTTGGAGGGCGTATTTCTTGTGTTGTTTGGTTGCACCACTTGGACAGAATATTTCATTTTTGTTCATATAAGCAATCTCTTAGAAGGAGGACTCGATTGTCGTAGTAAAACGCATCTTATCTACCAAAAACCGAGCCATCGAGACGACGAGAGAGAAGATCAGAATACGTTGCGATAGGCCCCCTAAAACAGACAATTCGATAGCTTTCAGAAGGCAGAGAAAGAAAGGGGGGAGAA